>JBBCBC010000032.1:7353141-7611515 GCA_037126765.1 Stenogyne calaminthoides
TAAATTCATATTGATTCCAGAATCAAAGAACAATTGTGGAAAATGGTTTATCTTGTGACTTGAAAGATAGAATAAGAAGATTGGAATCGAAATATCGACAAATTTCTTTCCTTTCCAAGTCCAAAGAAATGAAATTAAAAGGGGAGGTATTATCGTTTAATTCAAATTCTGATCTCTATCTAATTTAATATCAGAATAATGGGATATAGTTAACAATCAATGGGTCAGTCCACTTACTTTTTGTTTCATGATTTCTAATCTTTCCTATGGGATTTCATTTAAATATAATGGAAGACAATTTCAACCTTATTATCCATGCCAAAAATTCACACTACACTTGCAAGATTTGGTATGATAAATGTCCTGGTGCCGCTCAAGGACCTATCAATGCCAAGACATATTAATTTAGCAACTCATTATCCAATTAATATATAATGGCATCAAGTAGGAATGATTCTTCCCATTTATCAGAACTATCCAAATGGATCTATTCTATGAATATTGCTCCAACAATTATTACTAGTATGAATTAATCCTATATTGATTCAAATAATAATTCAACAACAAATCAATACGATATAAATGTACCACAGCAAACTTGACGCATGCGAATTACTACGGGTTTACGGAACTAACCTCTTGCAACAGTCTGCTGAGAAAACACACCAAAGTCTGGTCTCAGTCCTGCCGCCAATCCGCGGAGGAAGTTTCAACAATTAACAAAAGTGGAAAAATAAAATGGCTTACATCTTCGTAAATGAGCTTAATTTTCCGACATGGATTGTACTGGGGATGAAGAAATCATCCCCATATAGAGAGATGTCGCGGGCCAATTTTTTCCACATGGAATAGGAGAAAAATCTTTTTCTTGATCCTCCAAGAATCCTGAACAGATTCTTATTTTTCCCCTCCATAATTAAAAATATCTCCATAAAAAATCCACCTTCTTGTTATGGTTATTTTCAAAAAGTGCCAAGGATAAGGATTCCAAGATTTGGATCTTCTTGAATTTATGAGATATGTACTCAGTCTGCAAGAATACATATCCTCCATATTTATCTTTCCAAGAAAAAAATCTTTTTCCTGAGTTTTTCCAAATTAGAAATCATTATATGAATAAACTGGCTTTAGATTTCTCAATTTAATTTCCAGATAATCATGTATTTCAAGAATACATATCTTCATTCCATAAACAAAATTCAAAGAAAATCTTTTCTCCCTTTTTATCTATTTTCTAAAAAAAATGAGGAAAACGCAAAACAGCACTTTATTTTTTATTTTAACACCTTTTTTCTGGCCATTTGACTATATGCCGCCACGGATGGGTTTTAGGAGAATTAAGATCGACCTTCCAACGGATCTTTTGGAATTATCAATATTGAGCCACAATATTATTCACATATAAATATTAATTAATCCCACTACATAATTAATATCGCACTATCCATCTTAACCCTTATAACGCCTGGCATGACTCTTGCTATTATTTCCCCGTGGTTAAGATTATTTAGTCCATTAATTAATCTGCCACCGGGCCAGCTTTTCAATACTCAATATCTTCGTCTGAGCATGAAACTGTTCAACATTACATCCATGCCCAAAACTAGTTCCACTTACAAGATTTGCATGACAAAACTTATGAACCTCCCAAGGGCAAATCGAATAAATGCATTTGCACACGATTCGTGATTAAATTCAGCAACCTGATAGACCAATAATATTACTTCCACTGTCAAAGCAATAGTTACTAACCACACGCAATCCCATTTATGGACAAAGATTAAGAAATAACGAACCACCGAGGTCTAATTTTCCTGGGCCCGCCTCTCAAGAATTTGTCCTCTCAGAGATCCTCTTCAGCTGCACTAGACATGCACGCTAGTGTAATCTCTGGTCAAGATGGGGCTTCCTAATCTGAGCTTTTTACACTTAACCTTTTTCACGAAGAATGGCTCTATTTCATCTAGGTCAGTGAATGGTGTACTTTGTCAAAAGGGATGCGACTTAATCTTCTCGTGATCCGGGTATTACTAAATTAACTACAATGTAACACGATTTATTTATTGAAATGGGGCTTATGCAAGAAATATACGAACAATCGATAATATTTAAAGCATCAAAGGATAAATAATTTATTTCAAGAAAAGTCCTAAATTCGGGCTTTTGATTATACAAAGCAAAAAGCATACTTTCCAAGATAATCCCAATCTCCCCACTTATACTCAAAGTCTTAAGTATACTACAAATGCCGCCCCAGAGTTCTACACGTGACATATAATGTCACCCACATCTAACCTAATAATGTCTCCCACTTATACCAAAGCAATTGTTAAACGGGTTTGACAACCTATTCCTTCCATATGTTCCTCGAACGTATTCTCGAGGCACTTTGTGGAAACGGATCGCCCAGTTGTCCCCGACGCTATCTTTATCACATCTATCATCTCTAACCATTTCTATAAGATGGTATTTCCTTCAATAACGGCCTCGCTGGACTCTTGTCTTGAATTTGCATTCCCCAAGATTATCACAATAAATGATCAGGCTGCAAATTCGAACTACATCCAAGTCCACTAGAAGTCTTGCCAAACCGCTTTTCATGCCTTGCAAGAAGGTTACATATTCGGGCTTCCATGGTAGAATCATGGCGCATTTCGCTAACGCTTCCAAGTCACGGCTCCCATGCAAAACACACTACCAGAGGTAGATTTTCCGAATCTAAGTCCGATTGAACTGAAAGTCCGTAGCCATGATCGACTATTCGAATTGATAAACCAACATTCATCTCAATTCTTTTCGTGATACTTCGTAATGTTTTTAATCATTCAATGTTCTTCTCGTTACTTTGGATATCTTGCCACCATGCCAACGACAGTTAGACATCCTGCCCCGCATTAAATATTCACATACATAAAGCTTCCGACAAACGGGCCATAAGGAATGCCTTTCATAAATACCCATTCCTTGTGTCTAGGGCACATTTCGATAGATGGATTCCATGCCAAAAGGTAACAAGCCTTTCGAATCCTCGCATGTCAATCGTTTCAAGATGTTGTCTATGTATGAAGCCAGAGCGTCATATCATCATTTTCTTTGCAATCTGGAGTATCTGATCCAAGGATGTGCCCCGCCCCTAAGTCCTTCCATATATCGTCCGCCAAAGCCATGCCTCACGCCCGATAACACTTTACATCGTTCCTACGAGTAATATCGCTCACGATAGTACTAAGAATACTAATGCAGCTCCTCAAGACACGTTTTTTGTACACAATAACTTTCGGATCTAGTTGGATCAAACCCATAAGACGCAACATGATCAAAACATTGGTTCCAAGCTCGACGTTGCTTGAGTCCCAGAAACGGATTCCACGAGCTTACAAACTAGGTGTTCTGGCCCTTTTCAATGAAGGCTTCCTGGGGTTGTTGTGATATAGATTTTTCATCAAGACTTCCAAGCATGGTTATCTTGACATCCATTTGCCGAGATTTCAAAAATCGAGACGAAGAATCGGCTGCAGAATCCTGATGGACTTGAGCATTGCTATAGGTGAAAAGGTTTCATATCGATCCTCTGCCTCGAAAGTATAACCTTTCAATTAAAGCCTTGTCTTGAAGGTTTCATCCGATCCTCTTGTTTCTGTATACCCAGCCGCAAACCAACGGTTCGTTGACTTCATTGCTGGTTCGACCAAATTTCACATCATATGATCCTATAGAACCCATTTCGATTTTCATTGCTTTTTGCTGCTGCCGTGATCATTGTCTTCGATTGCCTCATCATATGTCCAGGGTCTAATTCATTTGTCTGAATCAAGTCCGGACCTCTTATTCTCAGCTAATTCCCGCCGCTCACAACCCTCCCACTAATGACGAGGTTCCGGGTTAGAAAGTGTGTCGCTATATGTCATCTTGGTACAGCTTGGCACGAGGTTAGCCCCTTAGCTCATTTACAAAATTTCATTTCTCCGGGTCTTCTTTCGTTCATAATTTTCTTCCAAAATCTAAAGCCGGGTGCTTATTACCACCTTTTGATCTTCGGGACCACAGAATTATACACTTTGTTCCTCAGTATCCTACAAACAACCTTAATTCCCGACGAGGATCCACTTTTTCGGCCTTTTGTCCAACACGTAGGGCTTGACACTTCTTAAATTCTCATGTAAAACTTAAATCGGCTTTACGCTCGCCCACAATTCTTTTGGGAGTTTTGGGAACCGATTTGGATGGCACCAACCCCGTAATCTACTTGGGAAGATCTGTATAACTCATCGGCTGACCCAATCCATTTCCAAAAGAGAGTTCTGCTTTTTCGCCCAGTCCCATTTCTTGCCGAGGGTTCCGTGCGGGGTTAGCTGATACAATCCTTCATCTCGGCGGCGAAGTTCAAAACACATCACGAGGGTACTTCCGCCTAATGGATCTTAGAGGATCGATGATTTTTTCTCCCCTTATGATTTCATGGGGATATTTTCTATTTTGATGAATTATGCCAAAACATTATCAGTCCTGAGTAATTGGGAAGCCAATTTACAAAACAAATTGAGGGGGAACTCACCAGGTCATAGACGAAAAAATCGATCGAGATCTATGAGTTAGATGAGTTCCTAGTTAACTGGCGAGCCGAGCAAACCTCCAAAGAAGATTCGCAGGCCGGAATTGGTTCAACTTGAGAAACTTAGTGAAACTACCTTTTCGATGACCTTTGATCCACTTCGATTTAGGACACCAAAGAACAACAGCCGGTTTGGTGATCAAGAACGCATTTCGATCGTAAAAAAGTTGATGTAAGATCGATGCATTTCGTTGAGTGGTGATCGTAAGAGGAGATTATCCAGAATGACGAGATAGTACGTGATCATTTCAAGAAAATGGACGCCATTCTATTGTGGCGATAAACTTCGAGGTGATTGAATCAAATTTTTAACTGGAGGAATTTTTCCAAAAATTAACCTCATAATCTCAAAAACTTGATGCTTTTAAAAGACAAAAACTGATGTTATCCCACCGGGATTATGCGAACGACCGATCGACGAGAAGAATCGAGATTAAAACTGTAACTGCGATACCAGGACGTAGAAAGAAGTCATCAAGAGAAGTCATCTGGAAGTCACATTCACCGAATCGTAACGCCGGGCTGGCGATCGGGCTTAGCTCGAGTGCTAGTGACCAGGGTCAGATGTTCGACCAAGAGCCGAACTCGCAGTTCTCGAGTGTCAGCGATACCCAATGCATAAGGTCCGGCCAAGAGTAGTCCGGCCGAATAAAGAATCCCGAGTCCAAGGAAGCCTCGAGTTTAGCTAGAAGCCGAGGGTCGATAACCAAGAATATAGCCGCGGATTCACCGACGCGACCAATTTAGAGCAAGACAACCACTGAAAAAGTCAGGAAAAGTTCATAGGATAGTATGGATTTGAATGACTCCTTCCAACGGTAATATTCAACCACTATAAATACAAGTTCTTCCCTCATTATCGTGTGAAACAAAAGGAAACATCCAACGCTCAAATCATCTAGCATTCCCACCCTGTAACACACAAGTCTCCAGACATACACGCATATATTCAAGAGTGTTCTAGAACCTGAATCTGTACATAAATGTTATCCTAGCCAAGAGAGATTTTCCCCATCTCATAGCATCAGGCTAAACAAATGTAAGGGAAAATCTCAACCTAGTTGAAAACTCAAACAAACCTTACCCAACCGGCCTGCTAAGTTTAGGAGGCCGAGTGTGAACCTCAGAACATCTAGCAATCCCAAAGTGAGGGTAGGAATCCCATGAGTGCGATAAGTCCCGCTTGATGAATCCCCAGAAACATATGTTGGGTGTTGGACTAACAATGCTAAACTAAAGTCCAATTGGTTAAGTAGGTGCCTCACATGCGGCAGTGATGCGAAATGGACCTCGAACACTATAAAATCGTGTGTTTCCTCATCGCCAGGTGTCTTACTGCCATATGTATCTTTATTATACAAACACACATATCGCTTCCAAAAAGTGTAATCTGGAATTCCCGCCAATTTCTGCTTTTATATGTATCGCTTAAAAATGTTTTGCTTCAAGACGCGAAATGGGTTTTCCCACCGACCATCGATTCTCTCGCTTTGAGCCTTAAATTCTTTGAATTTCTCAAAGGTCTCGACGAGGCTTCATAAGGAAAATATAACTGCACTTTGAGTAGTCATCACGCGACGCAAATACCATAATTTCTTTCGCCGACATATCGACCACATACGCTCAGAACGCATTTTCATAATTTTTGGCCTCTATTCCCTTTGGCCCGTAATGCCCTTCAATATTTACCCTCCAAACATGATTCGCGGTGTCGAATTGGTTCAACTCGAGAGACCCAAAGTGAACCGGGCCTTCTACCAACCTTTCGATCCTGACGATGTCCAACTTTGGCGCTACGCAGGAAGTGTTTCGCCCACGCCTGAAATGAACGCTTTTATCTAAACAATTGAGTGTGTTATAGGATGCATTTCATGAGTGGTGTGCATGCTAATTGTATGGAGATTATTCAACAACGCTCCATGACGAGCAAATTTATCATAAAGTTATAATGGTAACAACTTCATCAAAAAGTAACCGAATATCCATCAATATAAAGTTTAGAAACCTAAATTAAAAAGTAGGAACGAAGAACATTTTAAAATTAAACTTTGTCTTCAAAACACAAAATTCTCCCATCGCTTCAAATTTCGCCACTCAGATTATCGCCCAAAGCAGGACAACAGATCTACCCTACTAAGTTTTAGGGTCGTACCAGAAACCTGAAGCAAACATGACTGTGGATCCCTGCATCAACTACCCAATGCACGAGAAGTATACGCCGCTAAACAAGTTTCAACAACTGAAAGCGTGAGAATTGCCTTTTCTTCGCCCTTTTCTGGGTCGAACAGTAAACCTTTACGGTCCTACCGCCACATAGCATCTTCCTTTTGATTTTCCTGACACCACAAGCATTCCTCATCTACCATTGCCCTTGGCAATAGTTGAGTTTATTGCTGCGGGATTTGGTCCTCTTCTTCTTGCCTACCCTTGCCTAGAAGACGGAGATCGACTAATTTGCTCAAAGCTTTCGAGCTTCGTGCCCCCATCAACATCTCGGCCGAGACCAAAAGCTTCAGCAAACAAATCGCCTAGCAAGGCCAAAAATGCACAAAAACTTTTTGGGCAGAGAGCGAAGTACTAAATTATCCGGTCTCCGTGATTATACCGTGACTGTAACCTCAAGTTTTGTTCAGATGGGACTATCTATTTTGAGGGACTTAATCCCTACTACTTTCCACCACGGGTTTGTCATCTCCGCGAAGGTGATCCGACGAGTCCCGCATGTTTTGACTCGCCAGGCTCATCCGATTTTGTGTGTCAAGAATCCACTTGTGTTTTTGTGCAAGCTAGGACAATTATAATTTTTTGTTTCCAATCAATATAATTTCCATATTTATTATATCGACTTTAAGTATAATAATATTAAAAGATTGCCTATTACGTCGAATGAATAAACAACTAAATGCAATAATAAGTATATCATAAGCACAAATATACACAAGCATCATATTAAAATCTAAAAAAAAAATATGAACATGCATCACCAACATTCAAAACAGCTTTTAAATAAGCCACGTAAATGGGTCATTATTTAAACACATATCTGCTGTGTTACAAACAAGAACAAGCATAAACCTTTAATATCTAGATTAATAGTTGGTCTGAACTTGGACCAAGATAAAATTGACAGGACTTCGGAAGTATATGCATATCAATTTTATACCTAAGTAATAACTATGATTGATTAAATACGTGATTATTATTTCATGGAGCCTCGGTGGTCATCGTCGCCACTAGTAATAATCCACAATCATCCATTGGAATTTATTCATGAAAGCTATTCATCGTCCTTGGGGAATTTCTCCAAAAGAATTCACAAACAAATAAATCATGGAGGTCAAATTAATTCAATTTTATTATCCCATAAAATTGTCAATTAATTATTTAAACATACTTAGTAATTTTTGAAGTGAGATTTTTCAAAATCGGGGCAACCCTCATGCAAACACATTTAAACAAATTTAAATAAAGCATAAGATAAAGACAAAATAAAAACAAAAAATTAAAACATATTGGGCACATATATCCAATTGTCATGGTTTGATTTTTCATGACTTGATTCAAGAAACACGCCTTCGTAGCCTCCCATCGCTCGCCTTTCCCGAAAAAATACTTGACCGCCTTTGAAAAATGCCTTGGTCAAGTTACCGCCATGCACCACTATGGTCGGAGTGCCCGGCTTTCAGTGACCTCCCCGCCAGGACACCGATGCTTGAGGCGCGCTCGCCAAGGCCCCGGGCAGACCTAGCCGGCTGGATCACGCTTTAGTGATGGCAGATTCAGCAGAGCGGGTGGCTACAGCGCCACATCCCTTCCGCTTTCGCCTTCGAGACGGCCCAGCCGATCCGGGTGGCAGAAGGCCACCTCCCTGTCCACCCTGGTCAAGGCTACCATCGAGGCGCTAAGACGGGATTATCGCGCCGACTCCCCGATCCGGGCCTGCGGCGCTGGAGGCCTCACTTATGCGCTACCCAACACCGGGCGTGCTCTCGGCACATTTCTCAGACGACGAGGCTGCCTACGCCTCAAGTTCTCGATTTTGTCTTTTAATTCTTCGCCTCCGCCCTTTCAGATCCCATAATTTATTTACAAAAAATAAATAAACCTAGATCTAGACTAGTCTATTACATTGATCAAATCAAACAAATTCCTAATCTACCGTGGGATTTTTTCTCAATAGGCAAAACAAATTCCAACGAATCAAATTAAAAACCACAATTTATATGCATGAATAAACACATTAAAATCCATGACAATCGGATACCGCAAAAAAGATATAGCAATTTCTATTTGATCCAATTTCAAATTTAATGAAAATGAATTAAATTATTAATTTAAAAAATTCGAGCCCAAACAAGGACTCGATAACCATTTGTTGGGGAATTAATCGATGGGATCTATTCTAAATGAATATTTAAATACAAATTTAATTCTAATAATTATTAATAGATGTAATTAATCGATATTAATTCAAATAATAATTCAACAAACATGTCATGATAATGCTCATTTCACATAACGCGATGCTTTTAATCTACTGTTTATTTGAACTAACTTTCGACGGCAATGGTCGGGTTGAAAAACACACCAAAAGGACTTCCCAAGTATTCCCCTTTCTCAACCATCCGTGGAAAGGAAGTCTAACAATTAACAAAAGCGAAAAAATAAATTGTTCGCACCACTACGATTTCCACTAATTTTTCCAACACATGGAATTGTCATGGGAATGAAGAAATCATCCCCTATTTATAGGTATATGGGCCGCATTTTTCTAGTGGAAAAACAATGGGGGAAAAAATATTTTTCTTGATCACCAAGAAATCTTGAATATATCTCCTATATTCTTTTTCCTTATGCTTAAAATATTTTGTATAATCTAAAACTAAATTATGGATTTTTAAAAATAATAAATTTTTTATCACCGGGATCTTTCAATTTACGGTATATTCTCAGATATTTAGAAAAGACAATCTTCCATAAGTCTTTTCGTTAAAATCAAGAAAATCTTTCTTGCCCACTATATTTCAACAATTCTCGGGGAATTCCTCTTATGAAATAACATAGGTGGGAGAACAACCCATTTGAATTTAGAAGGCCAGGATTGGCTTTGCCTTGACCAAGAATACATATCTTCATTCCATAATAAAATTCAAAGAAAATATTTCTACAACTTATTAAATTTTCAAAATTTAGAGGAAAGAATAAGCAACAATATTTATTTTATTTTTTACCTCATTTCCTGTGGGGCCTTTAAATAATTATGGGATTGGTAATTATCTTGAATATAATATCGAATCAACAAGATAATTCAAGCCCATAACTTTTTTATCTTCACTACATAATTAATGGTCAAATGTCATTGCTAAGATTTACCCATATTAACATTATGCACGCACATTCTATTTCGCCCGGTTTAAGGTTATCTAGCCTATTACCAAATTCAAGCCACTGGAAATAGCTTCCTACATGGATAATAATGTTGAATCGTTCCTCAATTAAGGACAAAAGATATTAATTAAATGGAAAAAGCTATTTCAAGTGGGCTTGAATTAATTAATGGCTAGATAATTTTAAACACGGGAAATAATGACCGAGTCATACACCCTGCATTACGGGTTAAGATGGATAGTGCAATATTAATTATGTAAAGGGGATTAATTAATATTTATGGGCTTGAATTATATATGCTCAATATTGGGATATTCAAGGTCCATTAAAGCGGTCCAATCTTAATTATCCTAAAGGCCCCTCGAGTAGCCCAACAAGGTCCATTTAAAATTAAAAATAAAATAAATTGTTGCTTATTTTACCAATAAATTTTCTCAAATTATGAAAGTCAGAGAAATATTTTTTTGAATTTGTTATGGAATGAAGATATGTATTCTTGGAATACAAGATTATCTCATTAAATTCAAGAAATCTCCCACTTGGTTATTTCATAAGAGATTTTCGGAATATTTGAAATATGTAGTAAGTAAGAAAAGATTTTTTTGATTTTCTTGAAAAGATATTATGGAAGATATGTATTTCGGAATAAGAATATCTCATAAATTCAAGCATCCAAATCTTGGAATCTTGATCATCTATTTTTTCGAAATCCATATATATTTGAGGAGGGTGGAATTTTTGTGGAATATTTTAATTAGCGGGAAAAGAATATAGGAGATATATTCAAGATTTCGAGATCAAGAAAGTCTTTTCCCACATCATTTTTTTGCCAGAAAATGCCAAATACCCTCCTATAAATGTGGATGATTAGTTTCATTCCCAAGCACAATTCCACGTGGCCGGAAAAAATTAGTAAATCCACAAAGGTGCAACAAACATTTTTATTTTTTCCTTTGTTAAATTGTTGCAAGCGTCCTTTCAACGGATACTTGCTGAGGAAAGTATGAATACTTGGAAGCCCTTTCAAGTTTCCGCCCAACCTAATTCTGTTGCTATCCTAAGATAGTACGCTCACTAAACCCGTGAGAATCGCATTGTAGGTTTTACGTGAATTATTATATGCATGATATGTTGCGATTATTTTTTGAATTAATATGATTAACCCATGCTAGTAATAATTAAAGAATTAAATTTATTTAAATATTCACCCGGCCAGATCTGCAGCAACCTATTCCCTCTAACAACCGGTATCGAGCTTCACCGCTTCGGCTCAATTTTTAAATTGTAGTTTAATTCGCGGACATTAAATTTGAAATCGATAGTAGAAATTGATGGATCTATTTTTGCAGTATCCAATTGTCATGGATTTTGGTTTGTTTATGATGCATATAAACTGTAGTTTTTAATTTGATTCGTTTCGATTCATTTACCTCGAGAGAAAAATCCAATGGCAGTTTGAATTTGTTTGATTTGATCAACGTAATAGATTAGTCTAGACCCAGTTTATTTATTTTTGTAAATAAATTGTAACCTGATCGAAAACGGCGACGGAAAGACGAAGAATTGCAAGGACAAAAATCCAGAATCAAAGGAGGCGGCGTTAAGGCGCGACGCAGACCGTGGCGCCAAGACGGTTGAGCGGACGGACGGCCGCATCACAGCGCTACGGAGACGCGGCACTACCGGGCCGAGGGCGAGGCAGATAAGCAGGGCGCATGCGCGATAAGCATGGGTTACGCCGCCGAGGATCAAGTATCGTCACGAGACGCGGCCGAGAGACCGGCGACGTTACCCGCCGGGCGGTGCTAAGGCCGAGAGGTTGGTCTAGGCTACGGCCGCCGGATGGGCGCAGATCCCACGCGAGCCATTTCGGCGTATGCTTTAGGATCAAGTATTTTTGACGACGAAAGGGAGTAGAACAGACGCAGTTTTTCAAGATCAAGCAAAAGAAAATCAAAACCATTTATTAACTGGATAATTTTGTGCCCACATGTTTATTTTTTCTGCTTTTGTTTGATTTATTTGTGCTATCTTGTGCTTTATTTAATTTATTTAAAATGTGTTTGCATGAGAGTTGCCAAATGGAAAATCTCACCTTCAAAATTACTAAAGATGCTTAAATAATTTCCATTGACAATTTTATCCCATGATAATAAAATTGAATTAATTTTAACTCCATGATTTATTTATTTGTGAATTCTTTTGGAGAAATTCGATTCGGCCAAAAGATAGCTTTCTACATGAATGAATTCCAAACGGATGATTGCGGGTTATTACATGATGCAATGACAATTCCTCCCAACGAGCCTCGACAAAGCTTAAATAAAATAATAATCCTCAGATTTAATCATGGTTATTATTTAGGTACAAATTGATATGCATATATTTCCCCTAAGTCCCCCGTCAATTTTATATTCTACGAGGAGCCAACTATTAACTGGATATTAAAGGTTTGTAAATCGGTTGCTTTGTAACCGTTGAATGCGGTTTAAATAATGACCCACCCAACTAACGGGCTTATTTAAACCGCGAGATGTTAATGATGCATGTTCATATTTTTTTTTGAGATTTTAATATGATGATCTAGATCAAACCTTGTGATAGCACTTGAAGCATGCACATAGTTGTTTATTTCTACCAAAGATGTTGTTACCTTTTAATCCACTATTATTATACTTTAAAGTGAATACAATATGTATGGAAACTATATTGGAAACAAAAAAAATTATAATTGTCCTAACTGCACAAAAGCACAAGCGGATTCTTGACACACCAAAATCGAAGGAGCCAACCGACGAAGTCAAAACACGCTGGACCTGCAATGATCACCTGGGCGAGGATGTCACATCAAAATGGTGGAGGGCAAAACTATAGCGGATTAAGCCCTCAAAATAGATGGTCCATCCAACAAACTTGAGATTCTCGAAAAGTGCAGATTATGATCCGAGACTCGGTGATGAATTTGGTGACTTCTCCCCGCCCAAAAGTTTTGAGCATTTTGGCCTCATGAAGCTAATTTGTTGCAAGCTTGGTCTAAGCAGTAAAATGATGATAAGCGCACCAAACTCAAGCTTTTGAAGTGGTCCTGGCCTCCATCTTCTAAGGCCAAGGGTAGCAAAGATAAAAGTTAAGAGGACCAAAAGGCCATAAGCAATAACAAACCCCAACCATGCCAAGGGCAAATGGTAAGATGAATGCTTTGGTGTCAAGGAAAATCCAAAGAGGAAGTGCTTAAGACTGCAGCATGACAATAAAGGTTTGCTTGCTCCAACCCCCAAAAGTGGCCGGAAGAAAGGTAATTTCACGCGACTAGTTGTTGAAACTTTGCTTTACGTGTATACTTCCTATTCGTAAGAAGTTGATATGATCCAATTAATCATGTTGGCTTTACTCGGGTTCAAAATGATCCCAAAAGAACTTAGGGAGGAGATCCCATCACAATCGGGTGACGTTATTTAAAAAGAACTCATTGCAATGCTAATGTAGTGGCGATATTGCAATGCTAATGATAGTAACGATTATTGCAATACTACTAGCAGCAGACATTGCAATACTACATGAGTAGTAGTTAAAGTAGTGGGGAGAGAATCTTTGAAGATACGCTTTTGGAGAAATTCCCGATTAAAGAATTCAAGTTTTCTTTCTATTAAAGGACACTAAGAATGACATCATCATTTTGAAATGACGAGTGTATCCTCAAGTTTTTGACATTGATGGAAAATCTCTATACAATTAATCAGTGCACACCACTCACTAAATGTATCCTATAACACATCAACTATTTCTAATTAAAGAAACGCTCATCGTGAACTGAAAACACTTTTGGCACCTAAGATTGGGTCATATAAATCCAAAGAGGATCCAAAGGTTGGTGGAGAGATGGTTCACAGGCTTCTCCAAGTTGGAACCGATTCCAACCGCTAATCATGTTTGGAGGGTAAATGACCAAGAGGGCATTTGGAGCCAATGGGGAATAGGCCAAAGAAGTGTTAGAGATCGCTCACATGCATGTATGTGGTCCAATGTCAACCAAAGCAAGAGGAGGTTATGAGTATTTTTATTGATGATTACTCAAGGTACGGTTACATTTTCCCTTATGAAGCATAAATCAGACCTTTTGAGAAATTCTAAGAATTTAAGGCTCAAACAGAGAATCATAGGAAAACGATCAAGTCTCTACGATTCGGGATCGTGGAGGCGTAATGCCTCATCAATGAGTTTTGAACTACTTTATCTCGATGAAGGGATTGTATCCCAACCATCAGATCTTAACCCCTTCAACAAAATGGGTTGCAGAGCTTAAGAAACATAATTTTTTGGAAATGGTTAGATCACGACGAGTTATGCGCGATCTTCCCGAGTCGTCTGAGGCCGCCGCCTTGAAAACGGGCTTATTCGGAACTTGGTGTTATCCAAATCGGTTCCCAAAACCCCAAAGAATTGTGGAACGGGCCCAAGCCTAGTAAGGAGACACATGAGAATTTGGGGGTGTCCGCCCACGTAAGGACAAGGAAGTCGTAAACTGATCCCATCAAAATTAAGGTTGTTTGTAGGATACCCCGGAGGAACAAAGGGTGTATGTTCTATAGTCCCAAAGATCAAAAGGTGGTCAATGACTCCACTTTATTTTTTTGCAAGAAGACTATATGAACCAAAGAAACCCGTAAGGATTACTTTAAATGAGCTTAGAGGCAAAACCCCGCCGCCAATCGCATTTCAGATGATATACCAAACGATACGCTGACAACCGGTTCGCCATAGTGGGAGGCTGAGTTAGACAGCCCGAGATTCATTAAGTGGGAACAGTGAGAAGGTTCTCGGACTTGATTCTGACAAGACTTAATCGCATCTATGGACATAAGTGACGCAGGCACTCCAAGATATGATGCAGATTCTTGGCAAAACAAATAATGAAAGCCGAAATAAGATAGGTTTTATATCTGGTTTTGGGTTTAACCACTTACTGGGTCAAACCTATTGATGCAAGTGGGTATATAAGAGGAAAGAGACTTATTGCGAAGGTTGAATCTTTAAAGAAAGCATCAAAGGGCTAAAGGTTATACTCGCAAAGTTGGTGGATCGATTATGAGGAAAACTTTTTCATTCAGAGTCATGTCTTAAGTTCATCCTCAGATTCTCTTATCATCGATTGTCAAGATTTTAATTTTGGAATTTGAATGGATGTCAAGACATTTTTCCTAATAAGTCTGATTTAAGAGATTCACATGCAACAACCCCAAGGTTTCATTGAAACAAAGCAAGAACACCTAGTTTGTAAGCTCAAGAGGTCCATTTACTGGACTCAAACAGTATCCAGCTTGGAACCAATGTTTTGATCAAGGTATATAAAGTCTTGTGGCTCATCAAACAGTCAGAAAGTTGTAGGTATAAGAAGCCTGGTTTTAACCGTGATTGGTATTTAAGACTATGAGACAACATTTGACTACTTCCGGAATGAGTGTGGAAGTTTATTTCTGACGTAAGGGCATGACTTTCAAAACGCTTTGATGAAGGACTTAGGAAGCCGTGACATGATCAAGATCACTCGAGATCGCAAGAAAAGGATGATCGGTTTATCGAAGCTTCATACATGACACTGGGGTTTTGAACGTATCTTGATGCAAGATTCCAAGAAAGGATTCGCGGATGACATGAAAGGCATTCCTTGCGCTTCTACCGTCGAAACTTTATGTATGCATTGTCAGAGACGAGATCGGATATCTGCTTTTGCCGTGAGGTATGGTAGCAAGATATCAAAGTAACCAAGGGAAAGAGAATCGATTTACGTAAAAACATTCGCGAGTATCTCGAAAAGAACCTTTGATAGAAATGTCATGATACTCCAATCTCCATCGCTACATTGCACTTTGATTTCCAATCGATTTAGATTCCAAACTATCTCGCCATGTAGGTGTGTTTCCATTTGGGAAGTGTAGCCATCAAAGACGAGTGATGTAAATGCATCAAATGACCAACCATGGAAGTCGGGTAAGCAATGCTGTGAAGCGTGAAAGAACTGCTGCTCTAGATCTCCAGTGGATTCCCGATGAGTTCAATTTGTCTAGCAATTTTTGCTGGCGCGCTTGCAAATTCAAGGGAAAACCAAGAGTCCATGAGTCAAACGAGCACACTAAAGGAAACATTCTATACGCAGAAATCTCTGCAAGAGAGGAGATATAGATGTGGGCAAAGATAGCTGCCTGGAGGACAACCAGCGCGTATCCATTCACAGAAGAGTCTCACCGTATCACATTCGGTATGGAAATGTGGTGTCAAGACCGTACAATCATGGAGTATAAGTGGGAGAAATTATTAGGTTCGTGGCAGACATTAGACGTCACGGACTACCGAGACACGCCAGGTAAAGATACTAAAATGCAAACTCGAGTATGGGGAGATTGATCAGCATCGAAAGTATGCTTTTTATCTTGTATAATCAACCTAATTTGACTGATTTATCGGGGTCAAATTGTTTATCAATGATGCTTTAAATATTACGAAATGTCATATATTGTTGGGATATTTTAACATTTAATTATGCTGAAACATTATCAACTGGTGGTTTTTCAAGCTAATCAAGCGACAAACAAGTTGAGGGGAGAACATTGAGGAGAACTCACGAATCGTATAGATGATCGAGATCGCATTTAGGTCATAGGATTTATGACCGGACGAGACTTATGAGTTAGATGAGTAAGAAGAGTTCTGAGTCAATCACGAACAGCAAAATCGATAAGCTTAAGCTACCGATCAGAGAATCGGTCCGTCAAATGACCAGATGACCGTAGATCAAGAAAAGGTTGCACGTATGAGCGATGACCGACTGAGATCGTGACGGATCAGATCGAGCATGGCATTTATGTATTTATCAAGATCAGACGTGATTGAGATCGATGTGTTAAAATCGATATGCTAACCTAATATGCTAACTGATGTACTAACTGATGCAGAGATAAACTTATATGCATCTGACTACATCGATTCCATCGCGAGCTGATCAGACCAAAGGAGAAGCAAATCAGAGCATCGTAAACCAGAAATCAGATACCGTGATCAGAAAGAACATCGTAAGGAGGTTTATCCAAGTCATATTCAATCGAGAACTGAACGCCATCGATGATGAGTTAGGCTCGAAAGAAAACAGACCGAGGGGTCGATTGTCCGAAGACGAAGAATCAACTCACCACCCCGAGTGTCAAAGATGTTCGGACGCATACGCCCTGGGCCAAGAGAAGTCACCGAAGGCTCAACAGACCGGGCGCTCGTGATGGAATCAAGACATCGAGACTCAGAGAACTCAATGATTCTGCTACAGAACTGGAGAATATAGCCAGGAATCACCGACGCGGACCAATGAGGAGGAAGACAACCATCCGGGAAAAAGCAACTTTACGAGATAGATCCATCCAATATTCAAATCCATATTATAAATACAAGTTCTTCCTCATTATCGTAGAGGGAAAAATGCGGAAACATCCATCAAGCCAAATCATCTAGCATTCCTGCACTATAGAACACAGAGCAAGAAATACACGATATATTCAAAGAGTGTTCTTCATCTTGATCTAAAGACAAATGCTATATCCTGAAAGTTTAGAGAGATTTTCCCATCCCAAGATTGAGGCTAAACAAATGTAAGGGAAAATCTCAACTCTAGTTGGAAACCAAACAACTTAGCATCTCAAACCCCAAGAGTCAACAAGTTTGTAGGTGAGTGTGAACCTGTAAACATTCATAATCCCCAAAGCAGGTAGCAATCCTGAGGTGATAAGTCCCGCTGAGCGTGAACCTGTAAACATCTGTCAGTGTTGATCTAATATCGCCAAACTAAGTCCAATTGGTTTAGTAGGTAGTTCTTCGACAGATAGAAGATATTTAAAGAGTTGACCCCAACGCTCATAAACGTGTGTTCTTTCATCGCTATGTTCTCACTTGTCATATGCATTCGGCCAGCAAACAATGACTACTATGTCATAAAAGCAAAAATCTGAACCACTTCCTCCAATTTTATACATGCATTGCATACATGTTTTTCGCAAAATCGGTTTTCAAATTCAACCCAACAATTAAGATTTGCAGTCTGCAAGGTCATCAAGCTAAATGCTATCGATTCATCCATATCACTGGTATCGTAGAAAGGAGTTCAAAAGTGTCCAATCTATCCTGATTTTTTAAAAGAAAACTGTTTTTAAAATTAAGAGATTCTGAATGTTTTGGGGGCCATATCAGTGTGTGGAAATTGTCAGATTATTTTTAGCTTTGATGAATTACAGTGCCAAAAAACATTATCAACCTTCAGGTTAAGTTAATCACGAGCAATGTTGAGGGGGGAAATCTAGAGTATGTTTGCGATTGATGAGGTTCACTTAAATCAAAAGTAGATGATCGAGACTTATTTAGGTCATAGTATTTAGACCGATCAGAGATCAACAGCGATGAAAAGAAGAGTCCAGCCACATTATTTAGCCGAAAGCAAAAATCGTAAGAAAAGATATTGCACTGGATCAAGAATCAAGGTCAACACCCGATAAGATCAGGTGTTGCGTGTGACGAAGAGGAGCATATGAGACCATCGAGACTTCACGGATCAGATCATATATGGTACAGCGATGATCAAAGATCAGACGTGATTGAGATCGAAAAGTTAAATCGGGAGAGGCTAAACCTAATATGCGAACCTCGACAGCCTAATCATGAGAAACAAACTCTGATATGCTGACCTGATGATTAAATCATGTGAGCCGGATTTATCAAAGGAAGAAATCGATATTCAAACCAAATCAGACATCAGACGAGCAAGAAGTTTACCAGAATCAGCTGATCACGCAGATCGCTAGGGCCTGAAAGCATCTTTGCAATGGATGGATGAGAACTCACCAGTGTCACCACAGGAAGCCACCGGTAAGTTCAGATAGACCAAGGCTTGCTGGCAACCAAGACACTGAACTGAAACACCTTGCATACAGGAATCATAAATATAGTCATAGAATCAAAATTTGGGACCAGGTATATAAGACAACCTACCGGAAAAAGTCAGTAAGGTTACATAATAGCATCAGACTCATCCAATTGAAATATCTAAATCCAGACACTATAAATACAAGTCCTCAGAGGAAATGAAACATCCCACTGCCAAATCATCTAGGCATTCAACCAGAACACGTGAGCAAGAAATATCACACGATATTCAAAGAGTGTTCAGATCACAAAATGTTAAGAACTTGAGCTAGAGAGATTTCAAGATTATACAACAAAATAAAAATCTCAACCTGAAGGAAACCAAATGAATCTTTATACCCAAACCAAGAGCTCATGGTTAGAGAATGAAAGTGAACCTGGAATGTTCCAAAGACCATCCACCAGCGAGTGCAATCCCATGTTGAGATAAGTCCCGCCTGAGTGAACCCAAACATCTTGGGGTGTTGGACTGTCACTGCAGTTCAAGTCCGCTATTTCAGCAGCCCCATGATGGTAAAGGATGACGGTGAGTCGAATTCAACCACTGATAAAATCAGTTCTTTTACCCGCCATGTCTATACTTGTCATGCACTTATTATAAGCAAAAAATGAATTAATATAAGCCAAAAAGCAAAATCAAAACACTTTATATATTTTCAATTGTTAAAACTCCGGTTTTCAAACCCTGACCAACATGATATTTAATTATCTAGAATCTGCATCAGAAGAAGTTAATTTGAAGACAAATCAAAGTCTCAAAAAGACCACCACTGATGGAAATTAAATCACCTGAAAAGGAAGAGTTAAATATGACCAAGATTAATGACTGAGGATCAAGAGACCAGACAAATTTTTCAATCCAACAAAGGAATTGAGACCTGTTGAGCTGAATCTTTCAAGAACGGTAAATCATTAATTATCATAATGGAATACCACCAAATATTGACATACGTACGTGATTCGGGATTAGCACGGGCGAACCCAGCAAGCACTGTCGAATGGTCTCTGGAGACTGATGTTTTTGAACCCCAAAGTGAACCAGCCTCCATAATGTTGTCTCCCAATCACAGATAAAAGATATACATTGTTTTAAAGCCATTACGGCCTAATGAATTGACACCAAATGATTTGAAAACAATGATCTTGAGCCACATTGGATCAGGTTGAATGTAGTGGGATTAATTTGATGTTTAATCATGGCTCAACACAGAGGATTCACATTCATTGCACCTTCCAAGGCCTCTGCAGTCTGTCAACCTGCATGCATTTAAAATAAATAAATAATGCTGCTTTATTTTTCCAAGAATATTTTAAAAACCAGGATAAAGTCGGTAGCATTTTTCTTTTAATCATTTATCTTGCAGCAAGTATTTTGAATACAAGATTATCTCTATTAATTCAAGAAATTCCACTGAAGAATAATGAGATGATGCAAAATTGAATAGCATTTTGATTTTTTGAAAAGATATTATGAAGATAAAGTATTGAAGATATCTCAGATGAATCAAGAAATATAGATTTTGATTAAGATCCCAAAACTTTTAAGTATATCTGAATCATGATAGTCAGATCTGGAGAGGATGAGACAGTCTCAAAAATGAGGTTCTTGACTCCAAGAACCCCAAGATGCTTTTCATATCCGGAGCCAGAAATCAGATATCATCAGATATATCGAATCAGATCAAGACTCTTAGATAACCACAAAGATCTGTAGACCTCAAGATCAAATAATTTCTACATCAAGACCATATAACACCAAGAATCAAGATCAAGATCATCAGATTCAAGAATATATCAATGTCATGTTCTATAAAGGATTTAATGGTTTACAGATCAATAATTAATAAATGATTCTTTTAGTAAAATATATTACAAGATATCAAAAGAATCAATAAGTCGAAGGAAATATATAGATTTAAACCAAGAACATGGCTAAGCTCACTTTTTAACCGAAACAAAAGTCAAAAGAGGAGATTGATTGATACCATATCGAATTGATGGATTAAAATAAAGGTGTCTATCTAAAAAGTAAAATCTGCCATAGAAAAGCTAATGCTCAAAACGCATAGAGTTTTCAAATGATAAATAAGTTTACACCATGAGGAACCCCATTTAAGCTATCTTCTCTCCAACGATATTTAAAAGACCCTGTGGTATCGCATCTTAATGTAAGATTCAGAGTTCAAAAACTTAGAATTTTCAAGATATGAATAGTAATCACTTGATACAAGATTTATCCAAAATATTATTTATATCCCAACCCTTCTAATGTATCATTGCAAAAGATATCTCATCCTAGTTGAAACCAACCGAGAAACTCCAAACCCTTGCAGCAGTGAGAAGGCACTGGAGGTGTTTATTGGCAGAATGATGTTGTAAAGAGTTAGTAACCTTATTTGAGTAGTCGAAAACCTGTGGCCGAAGTTGAGTAAGCAAACTAAGTAGGCAATTTCGAAGCTCGGTTGATAAGTGAATTCTCCAAGAGTCAGCAGTAGCGACTTGGTGAGTCGGTTCTAACCACTATAATTGTCAGTGGTTCTCATTGTGTTCTTTATCCGTATTCTTAATCAAGCTGTATTGACTTGTTTTGAAAGCATACTTTTTCAATCGATTATCCGGGCTTGGAATCAATCCAACGGTTGCATAAGTGAATCACAACCTAATCACTATTTCATAAAGGGAAGGTTTTCAACAAAGCTTAAAACGAGTATAATCTAAAGGGCCAACCATTCTCAAGACGATCGAAAGTAGAGAACAGAATAGTTATCAAACCGGACTCTCTTCTCGGTGATTCAGTAAGTTAGATTATTGATCCAAGCAACTCAGGGATCTCCGGCTACCACGCGACTCAGTTGGATTATCCGGAGGTATCCGAAGCAGCTCAGATCACTGCCTCAAGAGATTTCGACTTCCAGAGTTTATATGTGCTTCTTTCGTAACCTAATCTTGGTGACTATCCCACCCAAGCCGACCTCAAGAAAAAAAGTTTAAAAAACCTTTGAACACATTAGATTCCCCCCATACACGTAAGACTGGTACACCGGAAACCAACAAGGTGGTGAGAGCAAAGGGTTCAACTTGACTACCCGCGTTGACCAAATTTTATTTTCAAAAATACTTGTGGTCTATCTGAATCGATCTTTTATTTGTGAAATTTTTTATACTTTTCAAAAGATCGTAAAAATGTCTTCTAAAAACTTCCCATGTTCTCGGTGGAGAACTATGACCTATGGAGATCGAGAATGCAGTTCATTTGTATTCCAAACATGAGCGATGGAGAGTGGGTTCTCAAGGACCATTCCAGCCATCGTGGTGAATCCCAGAGGAACAGAAGATGAGAGAATTGATCCTAGAGCAGAATTTCAAGTCTGATGACCAATCGACTCGAGGAAAGAAAGTTAATCAATCTAGACTACATTGCAAAAAGACACACTATACAAAGATAATTGATGATGGTGTGATGGGAATGATCTCTCACCGTAATATCGCTAAAGAGATTTGGGATACACTAGTCACATATGCCAAGGCACATATCATATAAAAGAAAACAAACTTTCAAAGGGCAATTGGAAAGTTTGATAGTTTTGAAAATGGATGATGGTGAATCAATAGAAAATTGGAAGTCGATTCACTAAGATCATGAATGATCTAAATGCACTTGGAAAGAAATATCCACAGAGAGAAGTTGCATTGAAAATTCTTAGAGGTCTGCTCAAGAAATGGGATATTCATGCAAAGTGGGTGATTGAAAACACCAAGAACATTAGTTCAATGTCTTACCAACAAGTCTCCTCCGAAGTTGAAGGCCTATGAATTTGTAATTGATAAGAAATCCAAAAAAGGTCGACAAAGAAAGATGATTCTTCATCGAAGTAAGAATGTGGCTTTAAAAGCCAAAGATAAACCTCAGAAAATAGAGAGTTCGAGAACCCCCATGCCAAAAAAATCGGGATGAGCTTTGAGGAAAAGCTAAAGATCGATGGCAAAGGAGGTTTGACAGACTTAATAGTAGAGATTTGGAAAATACAAAACTATTACAGAACCACAGTACCGGAAGAAACCCGAGGGACGATCAACCGAGAAGAAGAAAGACCGAAGTCAAGGATCTTCATCCAAGAGAAAGGACTCCAAGTCCAAAGAAGAAAATGATCGGATGATGATGCCAACAGATGTTATAATTGCTGTGAAGAAAGGTCACTTCAAAGATGATTGTCCAGATTTGAGTGCTAAGGAGAGAAGAGAAAGGCAAGCTAAAAAGAGATCAAGTTCTTTCAGCAAAAAGGCCATGATTGCGCAGAAGAAGAACACTGAGGAGGGGATCTAGCTCTTCAGATGAGATATTCTTCGACAAAGGAAAGTGATGACATCCGTCCGATGGCCATTGAGGAGGTAAACTTCTTCTTTCTATTGTTGCTCCTACACTAGCACAAGAGTTTTCAAGTTCCACCGAAAAACAAATATTTTGACCTCGGATTCTTTTGAGAATGGCGAAGGGCTATGCTGCTTTACAAGGATCGCTAAATAGAACTCAAGAGTGCATTAAGGAACCGGAAAAAAAATCTAAAATGGAAAGATCTAGCAATATTGAAATCACTTCTCAATTAATGGGAGCTATCGATGAATCGATGTTTCAAAGTACAACTCTCGAGAAAGAGAAGTTCGATAATGTCCTTAATCGAAAAGTTAGAGAAATCTAATCAAGAGATTCAAATTAATCGTAATCGAAGTTCAATGACCTCTCCGAGAAGCATAAACTCTTTACAGAATCGAGGGAGGATAGTGCATGTAATAGTTAACTCTATTGAATAAAGCATCTAATGTGATAGATGAAATTCAGAGTTATCGAGATCGCCACTATAAAACTGGATTGAGATACATTCGAGGGGAACCTCACAAGGTCATCTCAATGTCAGATCTAGTAGCAAGAAGACTATTTTGTAAAACCAAAGGGCACCTACACTTCAAGCCGAGTAATGCCCAAGGTTGTAGACAAGGAAAAGGACATATGGTCTCAAGAAACCGAATGATCGTGTTAGAAAGCCCAAACCTCAAAGTGGCTAGAAAACGAAGCAATGGTTCGAAAGTTTTGGAAGTACTTCAAAGCCCTCAGCTAAGAATGCAAACCCGAAAAGGCTCTCCACATCGAACCATCGAGGAATCTCGAGATGAGAAACACTCAAAAGAGACATTCTCAAATCGAAGAGACCAAGTCCCCAAAGACAATCGAAAAGACCAGATTCAAAAGACAGTATAACCCGAACCTCACTTGCTTAAGGGGTAAAGGTTATCTCGAACCCAAGTCAACAAAGATTTAGACCAAGCACAAAAGCCTAAGCATCCAATGAAGGCCCGAACCAAAGAAGAATTCAAACGCCCATGTTCATGCTAAAGCTAGCACACATATACGTAAAATCGCTTAAGACACCCAGAGTAGTGGATGTATATGTTGATGTTTATGGAAGACAAATTATCCACTCTTAAGTGATTAGAGTTGTCAGCAGATTTGGATTCCTAAAGGTACAATTTAACCTCGTAGGACCCCACACAAATTGGGTACCTAAGAATTGATCTGTTTTTCCAGAGGAAAACAAGGGCACTAAGTCGATGAAAGATCACACGGCAATCGATGAGCAGAGACTAAAAAGCCCTCATGTATGGTATTCGGGGAAATTTATAGTTTTGATAAAAGTTCCAAAAACACATGTAATAGGACCAACAGACTCATAGTCGATCGATGTTTATATTACTGCTTATAGAATACCGCTTGATAATTCATCAGATAGAACAACCGATGTAATAAATAGGTCACATATTGAGGGAACCTCAATATGTATAAGTCGATCCAAGACCCAAAGAACAAATTGACATCCGGCGGGCCGTAATGCTAGAGAAGAACAGAAGATCGATCGATCCGATCTAGTCGATATCTCACAAGTCATAAAGCTCAAACTCATAATACTTGAAGATCGATAACTTCCGTAAGATCGGACAAAAGACTCCACATCACCGAAAGTCCGCTAGTTGAAGCTAAGTCAACCGCACCCGTAAGACTCCATCGTAGATCGACTGGATTCCGATCGATCACCACCAGTGAAAAAATGATGTTTCACCTAATCATACGTCGATGATCTAAACAACTTGTTCTACGGTAGATTTCTCCCGATCGATGGTGACTCATCAAAGACACATGAGGTGTCTCTTCCACAACTAGGGTTCGCTTTGTTGAAAACCCTAAATGCTTTCTTTGGTTGAGGAATATCCCAAGAACATACCTCATCCGACTTGGCATCAAGGTTCTCAATTGACTCTTCCCATTGTTGTGAATGAAAACACTTTGCACTTAACACATGAAAGTAGGAAACACAAGGTTTTCTGCCCTTCCACAGTTCATAGGGTGTTTTGAAGTGAATCTTAGTCACTGAACATCTGTTGTGGGTATGACATGCAGTGTTGATATCTTCTGCCCAGAAACGGTTTGGTGTGACATGTTCAGCTAACATAGTGCGAGCAGCTTCTTTAAGTGTTCTATTTCTCCTTTCTCGCACGCCGCTTTTGTTGTGGTGTTCTCGCAAATTGATGTCTCATGTTGTATACCAAACTTCAGAGCAAAAAATCGATATAAACCGTTCAAGAATTTTTGTACCTTTATCTGATCCGATTTTCACTATGCCGAGATTCCTTTTCATTCTCGAATCTTCCTGAGAAGTTCAGATAACTTTGTTGTAGTTTCATTCTTCTTATACAAGAATACAACCCAGGTGAATTTGGAATAATCATCCACGACCACCAGAGTGTATTTGTATCCACTGAAACTAAGAGGTGTAACTGGTTCAAACAAATCCATATGGAGCAGTTGCAATACTCTGCTGGATGGAGAATACGGAATCCCTTTGAATGAAGCCTTGACTTGCTTTTCCTTCTGACATGCGGCACATGTCTGATCCTTAGAGAAAACTTCATTCGGAAGACCCTCAACCAAGGACATCCTTGATATCTTGTTAAGAGTCTTAAAGTTCAGGTGACTCATTCTTTTGTGCCAGAGCCAACTGACGCTTTTGGTACTCTTAACAATTAAGCATACATTTTTTGGACAACCGCCCCAATCTGCAGTAGTAGATGATTTCTTTTTGTAGCAAATAGCAAGATCTGGCCGAGTAACTCGATTTCGATTGTGCATCTATCCGTCGAGAACTCAACACTAACTCCCGTTATCTCGTAATCAGATACATATAATAGGTTGTGCTCTTAAGCCATCAACGTATTTAAACACCAGAATCAGATATCATCGCTCACAAGGTTCCAACTCCTCCGGTAAAACCAAAGTTGCCATCCCCAAAGAGAACTCGTGGGCTTGGCTTATCAATGTAATCGCCGAGAGATGTTGACTTCCAGTCATGTGCCTTGAGCATCCACTATCTATGTATCAGATAGTTGCTTGTACACCTCCTTTATTGGCCAATCCCATGCGAACTCGCGAACAAATCAGACTTTAGGTACCCCAAAGAGAGTTGGATCCCGGGGTTAGTACCTTTCGGGATCCAGATAAACAAGGCATTTCTATTATAATCATCAAGATCAAGGCCTTATTTTTCTCCCATACGATCTACATAATCATAAGTCTCATCATGTGCGCTTTTGATCAAGATGATTACTAGTGTGAGCCTTAGATGAATCAAAAGACTTGGGATTTTTCTTGTTGACCGGTCTTCTTTTAATCTTGTGAGGCTCAAAAAGGCAGCCCTGGTTTTCGCAAGAAGGGTAGGTACGATCGCTACCATCAAAAGATTCATATCTTTTCCGCATTGATGATGCTTGATTAGTTTACCTTAGCTCATTAGTTAAATTTTTTGACCGAGTCGACTTCATTTGGGGATTTTCCCATGAGATGGTCCAGCCGAGGCCTTCTCTTCGGCCGATTGAGCCGAGGTCTCTTCGTAAGAACATGATTCTTTTTTGTTAATTCCTACCGGGTGTCGATCAACAGTCCATTTTCGTTCCCTTTCGATCCGGACATTGCCTTGCCCGATCACCGTGGTCCTTTTTCCTTATCTCGACACATTTGGCATAATTTGTATCTTTTATATTTAAACTCGCTTGGTCAGACTTTTATAATGTGAACCGATGGGACTTTTGAGGATCCGTATGGTTCTCAAATCCAATTCCCTTCTTATCAACAATTAACTAAAATAGTTGTTCAAATCTTGAATAGTTTTAGATGATTTCGTGAAAACCTCTATTTTCTTACACAAACCGCCCCTCAATGGTTTTTAGATTCTCACGCATTCGGAAGAGCTCATCAAATTTAAATTCCAAGGACTTTGAGATCTTCGCTTGTTTTAGATTGGTAGTTTGCTTTTCATTAATCAACCTTCCCCGATCGGAAGAACTAACTTTTAGAACATCCATTTATGATCATCTTCGAATAGTTTCAATCAATTCTCGCTCGTAGCTTCTACTTTTTTATTTTCTTTTACAAGCCGGACATTTTCTGCCCTTAGGTTATCATTCTCAACTTCCACTCTTGTATAAGTATCTATTGCATTAGAGAGATCATCAAGCAATTGGTCATTGTAGACCCACGGTGTTAATCTCCAAAGAGATGTGCTCAAAGACAATGGTGTAGAACAGAAACCACGTAAGGTTTAGAGATTACCCGGATTGGTCGGCTTCTTTCCGCCATCGGATGATGTCATCATCGATGAGGGAATTCAGATCGTTGACATCGTCAGTGTTGGTTATCAGATAGAATCTTCAACAGGTGAGTATCTAGAGTCATCTGATGGCAGGTAGGAGTCGTCGATACCAGATGTATGTGCTATCATAGCTTTTATGTCTCTGTATCGTTGCTCTCTTCTGTTTCTCTTCTCCTCTCTTTCCTTAGGGGTCAGGTCAAGGGAGTCTGTGCTGTAGTGACCTAGTTTATGGCAGTTGAAACACGTTCCTGAATCTCCAGATCCTCTTCTGTTAGGTGAATCATTTCTTCGATAATTTCTATCAGGTGACTTTCCTCCTTGCTTGTAATCAGAACTCTTTCTTTCTGATTTGTCACCACATCTGTCTCCTCTGCGATCATCCTTTCTGTCATCTCTTCGATCATCTCTCCGATCGTCTCTTTTGTCATCGTAATGATCTTTTTCTCGTGATCCGTCAAGAGATCTTCCGCTCTTCCTCCGCTTCTTTTATAGTCTTTGTAATTTTTTCTGTACTTTCCCATTTGAATATTTGAGCGTTCAAGTTTTCTGGTCAGCAGAGCAATTTGTTCATCTTTGCTGATGATGTTCCCCATTGGTTCAACTGATCGTGAACTGCTACCAGTTGCCTGAAATGTAACATTTTTTCGAGTTGTGGTACTTTTCGTATGGGCCATCTTCTCGATTCTCTCGCTTTCTCAATCGATTAAATTCATGTGCTTTCAAACTAAAAAAATAGATCGTCCTTCATGGTTCCAATACCTTGACAATGTTTTTGATCATCGTTATTTTCAGATCCCATTTCTTTTGTCAGTGATCTCGTAATCTTGTAGTTGATATCCTTGTCTGACATTACTCGGCCTAAATCACGTAGTCTGTTGTCTCCTCGAGTAATTCTTCCATCTAGCTGATCAATTGTCTCGTTTGGTAACATCTTTAATTTCTTGAAGTTTACATGTTTTTTGTAACCGCTATCCTTAATCGATCATTACCTTTTGCGCATTTCAAACAAGTGTATCCCAAACTTCCTTAGTTGTCTTCAAATACTTGACCTTATAATGTGGTAGAATCCACCGCCTTCATGATCGATGTCCCGCCACAATATCCAGATTGATAATTTTTTTCTTCAAGGCCCATCAAAACAAGGACTCTTCTAATTCTTGCTCCAAACCGGTTGAGTAGGATCTCCTTCACCGGATTATAGTGATAGATGATGATCGGTCCTATCTCAAGAATCTCCTCATTCTGCATTGTCGATGACTCTAGATGGTCACTCATGTCGAGAGACTAGTCGCCCGTGACTCATCGACAGAGAACTTGGGCGATCATGAATCATTCCTGATGTGTTATCCATGCTTACGTGGGTTTGAAGAATATGAGTTTTTAAAATGCATTTTCAAGATCGCCTAAGTGAGCACAAAGGTTCTTCCTCAAGAACCGATGATATTCAAAGCCCAAAGGATCGGAAGAACCACCGCCTCCGATACCACTTGTAGGTCCCAAATAGGTTTCGTGGAGGGTAGAAGTCTAGAGGGAGGGTGAAAAGACTTCTAAAAATTTTTGTGCAAGATCGGTGTGGATATGCAAGTATCTTGATCAGAAAAGTAGTGAAATAAAGACAGATCGATATCCTACTTACTAACAAAACTTTGGAAGCAGATCGGTTTATGCCTATCACCAATCAGACAAAAGGAAGATATGTTAACCCGTGTGAAAATTTGGTTTTATTTCAAATCGATTCTCGAGTAACTGTTTTAGACCGTGATGACAAAGGTGTCAAACTCGATCGATCATTGCTTGGTGCAAATATGATCCGCATCGTAACATGCATGTAAAATAAAGCAGTAGTGTGCTTAGAGTGTAAAGCGGATAAATCACATAAAATTTATAGTGGTTCGGACAACTCGGGCCCTACATCCACTCTTCCCTATCAAAAGGGCACACACTTAACCAAACCGGACTTAGTTTAATTTGTTAGTCCAACACAAAGACGACAGATGTTTCAAGAGTTCTCACCAACAATCCCGTAAAATAAAACTAGAAACCCTAGTCTCGAATCTTGCTTAACAAACTTAACCTAACTTGTGGGTTTGGGTATAAGATTTGTTTATTCGAACTTGAATTCTATCCTAGTATTTGGGTAGCCTAAAGTTAAAGGATAAGAATTCTATGTTAAGAACTTTATGGGATGAACACTTAGAATAAATCCAATTGTGTTCTTCCTCATGAAATCATGCTAAGAGCTTGAGCTTGATTATAATTTATGTAACCTTGCTCAAGGTTGATCCCATATTTATAGCCTTGAAATCAAAGACCCGTTGGAGAGAAATTTGAATCTCACTATTTTAGGTAGCTTGCGGTGCTTGATTTGACTTGCTTAGAAAAGACCATGTCGTCTTTTGTGCAATCTTGTCCTTTCTAGTTGTTTGCCCTAATACGCCATATCCTCGCAATCGTCAGATCCGCATATACTTGTCAACTTCTTAGTGGCTAACAAGTACACTTATTCGACGCCTTTGTAAAGCCATCAATGTAAACATTCTTCCGGGTCCGATAAACAACATACGCTTTGGATAAGTAAATAAACTTGTCACTTTTTCTCGACTTAGCTTCAACCGACGATTAGATACAAGCCATCAAGAACCTTGAGTCTTCCGATATGGTTGTCTTAGCTTCAACCTATCGACTCACCGATGTCTTCCTAGAATAGATCTTCTCGGTCTTCGCTCGATCTTCATTTCGATCTTCACTTATACATATTGGGTTCCTCAATATGTGATCTAGTCTAGTTCATCATTGTCTAACATGTTCAATCGGTTTCTAACACTTCATCACCGACTAATGTGTTCGACCGGGTCATATTTCAAATGTTTTGGAACTTCCATCAAAACTACAAATTTTCCAACACTGATACTCGAAGGAAGGATTTACACTTTGAAGTTGGTGAAAAGGTGATTTTAACAGTCGCACCCATGAAAGAATTAGTCCATTTTGGAAAGAGAGATAAATTGAAGCCTCATTATATAAGACCACTCGACATTCTGGATAAAGTCGGAGGTGTAGCACACCGTTTAGCTTTGCCACCGGAGTTATCCCAAGTGCACAACGTATTCCATGTGTTCACACTAAGGAAGTATTTGAATGATCTTGAACACGTCGTCAATTTTAAAGATTAAGAGATAAGCTGGGACTTGACGTAAGAGGAAGTACCAGTGACAATTTTAGGAAGAAAGATTCATCTTTTGAGGAATCGAGAAATCCCATTAGTCTTAGTACAATGGAGCAAACATGGAAAGGAAGGAGCAATGTGGGAGAGAGAGGATGAGATCCTAGCAAAGTATCCTCAGTACCTTAAGTATACGAGTAAGTAAATTTCGGGGACGAAATTTATTTTAAGTGGGGTAGGATGTAATAACCTAAAACTAAAAATTGATATTTAAAATAAGAACAAAAATAGTTAAATGGGAATGTTTTAACAAATAATATATTTGTGCGAAGATTTAAATTTTGCAGGTGATAGACGAGCTTTTTGGACTGGTGGCACTACTAGCACACCGAAGAATAATAGGTTTTAAGATTCGATTAATAAATAAATAAATAAGTGAAGTCAAGTTTTAATGCTAAAATAAATTATCATTGAAACCCTAATTATGTTTGATTTTATATGCTTTTAATTTAACTTTTTGAAGCCAAAACTCGTACAAAAAAAATACTAAATTCAACGACGTGATTCTTATCCCTCCTGATAAGTGGGACTATCAAAAGATGGCCCCACAATATCAATAAAATCAGCCCAATTGAGCTGAAATCTTCCAAGAATCTCTAATATCTAATAACATATGTTTTATAGTACAAAAAAAAATACTATTTTAGTAAGTAACACACACACGCCTTTTTTCCCAACACTCCACTCCACCTTTGTCCTTCACTCCATCATCAGTCGTATACTTCATTCCCATTCCCTTCAGCTTAAATAGCCACCAATCAACAAACCCATTTGAATTTTAAGTTAACAAAAAAAAAAAAAAAAAAAGGAAGAGAGAAAAGAGTAGAGGAGAGTGAAGAGAAGATAGGAGAAGGACTTTTCCTACTTCCCCTTTGGAGATTTTCGTCCACCACCACCACCAAGTTAAGGAAAAGTTTTTCCTCCACCCTTCTAAGCTAAAAAAAAATCTTTTGAAGTGTCAAAAAAAAAACAAGGTAATGAGCAAAAATCTACTTTTTCTTGAAGATTAATAGATAAATGCTTATGTTTACTTATTTAATGTAGAAATGTCATGTTTATGCTATGTTTTAAAAACCGAACAGGAAGTTGAACCGACGACCCAAAAAAAATGTTGGACTGGGTCGGACCGGTCGGACCGGATTGAGCCGAATTGAGCCGGTATGACGTCATAATAAATATTATATATATATAATATGAAAAGCAAAGCCCAAAAACCAAAAATGAAAAGCAAAGCCCAAAAAAATGATAAATGGCTGGGCTGAAAAAAAAAACAAAAAAAAGGGGGGTTAAAAACCTAATCTTCTCTCCTTCATTTCATTCTCCGTTTCTACTTTCTAATCTTTTTCTTCAATCGGGCGCCGCCCGCCAAGCCATCCACCACTTGACCACCTCTCACGCCACCCGCTCTCTTTTCTTGTTTAATCGGGCGCTGCCGCCACCAAGCCATCCACCACTTTGACCACCTCTCACGCCACCCGTTCTCTTTCTTGTTGGATGACAAAGGGCGTCTGGCGGGTGGGTGAAGAGGGCGCGGTGAAGTGGAGAGGGGGGCGGTGGTGGGGAAGAGAGGCGGAAAAGCGGTGTGGTGGCTCTGTATGGGCCAAGGGCGGTGAACAGTGAAGTGGAGAAGGTAACAAAAAAAAAAAAAAATTTAAGTGAAAACCGGTCAAAACCGCCGGTTTACCGGTTTCCGGTTTTGACCGGTTTTCAACCGGTTTTTCCGATTCTCGGGGTAGCGGTCCAATAGCGGTTTTTATACCTCTATTGGACCGGTTCAAAGCTTTGGTTCACCGGTCCGACCGTTCGATCGCCGGTCGGACGGGTTTTTAAAACATAGTGTTTATGAGCCCCTTATACTCCAATAAACTTGTTTGTATGTATGTATATGTATGGGTTTGATATCTTGTGTTTTGAAGTATGAATGTAGTGATGAAGTGTTACTTTTGTTAAATAGTTTTTTTCGAAGAAAACAGTTTCTGGACGAAGTTTGAAGCATACTTTAGTCCACTTTTAGATGTTCTAAAAATCATGTGAAAATTATTTAGTTATAGTATTTATAGTATAGAACAACATACTAAAATTTCTCAGAATGATCGGATTAGCCGCTTGGGGAGAAACAATTCTTGGAATATGATGTGTTTAAAATTGAACTAAAACGGAACAGTCCTTCGACAATCCTTTTTTCCCAACTTTTAATGATGAGACAAATCTGAAAAAATTATAAAGTGTCCACCATATAGTGTTGTATCACATACTAAAATTTTGTAGCTTTTCGTTTAGACATTTGGTAGTAATAAATCTTTGAAGTTTAGGTGTTTAGTACTTCGATTTGCAGCACTGTTAGTTCAAGTGATAAAATCATGGAAAAATTATTGAAATTATATAGATACAGTTTAGTATATCTTATAAAATGTTTTGGGTCTTTAGGATAATCACACTATTATAAATGGATTTTTATTTACAACTAGTACAGCTTTTGATAATTTGTGTAATTAGAGAGCTTTTTCAAAAATTCTGGGAACAATTGATAAGAAATATTAACTAGGTCACTTGATGACCTTTTTTGTTCTATGCTAAGAGTAGCATACCATATATTAATTTTATAATTTTTAAGTAAGTATAAGTATTTTATTCTATTTATGCATGAAAATGTGTCATTTTATCAAATAAATGAGTTTTTGAAATATATAAATTTAACTAAGTTGTGAAATGTGCATGTCTTTTTTGAGTTGAATGTTTGGTTTTGACTTGTAATTTTGGTAACAAAGTATTTTTCTTAATTATGGAAGAAAGGAAGAATCAAAAGGACTAAAGTCCCACTATGAACTCAAAAGTTTATAAAAGATTTTAATAAATGAAATTAGTTTAAGAAGAACGAGATTCGATGCCCCATCGAGCTCATAAAAAGCTTTTCAATAAACGAATGATCTTTGAATGATGCAGATTGTGCTATGTAGTGTGCTTACGATTTCAAGACTCCTAAGTCCCTACAAGTACTAAGCTAACAAGAAGTTTATCACTTTCTCAAAAAAAATTACTGTGTGGGTGACACTATCTCAGATCACGTTGTTAATGTTATATGGATTGTTGATGGTTTCTAAAGTAAACTAATGAATGATAATGATGATGATAATTATGCTTAACCCAAGATTTATGAATATACAAGGGGACTATGTCCCACATCCATCAAAAGGAGATGTAGGTTGTTTACGAGGATTGAATGTGGTATACGCTACCAGTGCCGCCCCACATGAATGCATAATATGAAACGAATCAAAAGGATTCCATGTTAAAGAAATAAGTTTAATATATGATAAAAGACTAAGATAACAGGAAGGGGTAAGACTTTAATAATTTTAGAATTCCGTCAATCTGTATAACAACATGCAGGTTGCCTATCGAGAATTCATTTCTCACGCCCCAACTTTAACGCTTTCAGGTTACAATGCTGAGGCCCGGGACCTGCAGTAGGCGACCGCTTCCCCATAAGGCCTACTTTTGTAATTAAATAATGAAGACATTTTGACTGTTGAACTTTATTTTGTGAACTTTACTACTGTTTCCTCCAGGAGTCGAACTTGAGACTCGACGATGACGTTTTGCTAAAACTATTAACTATGAATTGTGTGTTTTCGAAGATGGGGATGTACTACTGTTTAACTTAAGTTTTTCCGCTGCAAATATTTTGTCGTGTAAATTTATTTTTTTATTTTTAAAAGAAAATTTTTGGCTCAGTTTTTAGGTTTCACTAAGTAATGGCTCGGGTTTAGAATGTCAAAATGTTAGAAGTCGACTTTCTGAATTTCGGGGCGTTACAACAAAAAAGATAAGAGTGCAAACCTACAACCTTGCGTTCTTTTTCATTTGTTCGTTGCTCATTTATTATTGTATTCATCTATTGTTTGCTGTCCAAGAATATTTATCTAGGTAACAAGAAGGACCAAGCCAAAATTCTTAAGTTAGTAGGACCAAAATAAAAAAGATTGTAAGTTATAGGAGAGAAAAATAACAAAATTCTCATTTAATTTTAATGAAGTATGTATAACAATCGATGTGCATTACATGAATACCTTTTATGCACAAATTGCGTCGTCCAATTCAAATATATATCTTAACTACTACTTTTATAATTTATTTGATACCAATTGATCAATTTTAATTATTTTTATTGATAATATTAATTGTGTTGTGGTTACACGGCACAAATAGTACAACAAAACATTACTATATAATTTATAAGCTATGTTGTATGATGATCCTCGATACATCACAAGACTCATAATAAGATTTTTAAAAACCAGCAGAACTTATCGAGATAATTTCATTTAGGTACACAAAGCGATTCAGATTTGGGCAATTTTGAGGAGATTTTTGGGGAAATTCCATCCGATTCGAAGGAACCAGCGGTGAGTGCTGTATGTGATGGGAGTTTATGCAAGCAGATTCCTGTTTGTGCAGATTTTTGTGTGATGGGTGTTTTATGCAAAAAATTTGATTTTTCTTTTCAAGCCTGAATTAAAAGTAGGGATGGTGGTACAAAATTTTCAAATGATATATATAATGGTGTGACGTCAATTTTTACAGTGTTTGAATTTGTAAATTTTGCCCCCTTTTGTTTCAGATGAGTATTTTTTTCGAAAGAAAGACGTTTTTAGGTTGTTTTGTTTTGGAAAATGAAGAAACCCCAGATCTAATATGTGGAACGTGAAGAAGAAACCCCAGATTTGAGCGCGGCGGCGTGGAGGCGGCGACCGATTGACGAAACTGGAAACTAAAATTTTTAAAAACGGTTTGTTAATATTTTTGAAGTAATATTCTACAATATTCTGTGCCGATTATTACTCCACACATATTTTTGGTTATTCAATTATGTGTCGATTGAAGAAAAGATTGAAGAAACATGAAAAAGACACATATTTTGTAATTTCTTTTTATTAATTTTTTCAATTTGTTTTGACTGATTCTTCGTGGGTTGTTAGATGATAATTCGTGGGTTCTTACAATTTATTAAAATGTAATAGTTGTTTGATTGAAAGGTATTAGTTGTTTCAATGAAAAATATTATTTGGTTCATTGAATAGTATTAGTTAGTTTCATTGAAAGGTATTGGTTTGTTCATTTAGGAATAAAATTGAATTTTCCACTTTTTTTAATTGAAAGATATTAGTTGGTTCATTGAATAGTGTTAGGTGTTTTATTGAAATGTATTAGTTATTTTATTAAAAGGTTTTAAGCTGGACGAAATTCAGGTTGTGGTGCAAACCATTCATACAATAGTGCAAACTATTAACACATAAGTGCAGAGTATTAACACAATAAGTGCAAACCATTAATAAACAAGTGCAAAACATAACACAATAAGTGCAAACCACTAACAAACAAGTGCAAAGTATTAACACATAAGTGCAAATCATCGTGATATTTTTCTGCATAATGTTTAAATCACTGTTCATTGTGTCCGCTTTTTTCACAGAAATGGTCAAATCACCTAGATTTTGCAGAGAAAAAAGATTTAAAAATGAGGGCATTTTTGTCCAATTTGTAATGAATTGAAACTCTAAAAGTTTTTTGTACCCTAATGCAATAAGTTTTGGTCAATTGTACCCCAAATGCAACTACCCCTAATTTATTTTACTAAAATGTGCAACTTGCTTACACTGAATCGTGCAACTATTAATATGAAAAATTAGTCGCACGATTCAGGGTAAGCAATTTGCACCTTTCAGTAAAACAAATTGTTCAATTTTAAAATGCACTATGAATACACGATGTGCCTGGATGTACACTCATAATTTATTTGAGGTGCGAGTATTGACTATTGACACTCCTAAGATTATCTTTTTCAGTGCCCTTCTACCAAGGGTCACCCACTATAATCAAAACTAACAAAAAAAAAAAAATATCAATAATGTGAAGTAACCTTGGCTACATTGGGCGGTTGACCACCCTAGTGTCACTCCTATTTTCTCAATCTTTTAATGGTTATGTATCAAAATGCTTAAAAAATAATAAGTAATACTCTCTCCGTCCGATTTGAAGTTGCACATTTTTTATTTTGGTCCGTCTCATTTCAAGTTGCACACTCCAAATATGGAAAAAAATCTTACAATCTCCACCCTCCATCCCTTTTAAAAAGTCAACAAAGTCATTTTTTCTTAAAATGTGTGCCGGTCAAAGTGTGAAGGCTCAAATGGAACGGATGAAGTAATAATTATTTTAGGTTGGGTTGGTCATTGAAAAAAATATAAAATATTAAAATTGGATTGGATGATAGACGAAAGATGGATGAAAAAGAAATGAATATTATATTAGAAAGTTGAGTTGAATTAACGTTGTTGATACTTGATAAATATACAGCCTAGAAAAGAATTAAAAAAAAAAAAAACGTACAAGGGGAAAAAATGGAGATAGTAGAGGGTGGTACTCGGCTAAAATGAAGTGCGAAGTTGTCCACGATGCCATAGATCCTTTGTGCGGATTGCAACGCCTCCACGTAGTTGCCCTAGTCTATGTTTGCTCAAATACAGCTTAACATTGGATCAAATTGCACAATTTCTCTGTTACATACGGTTTGTGAATTGTGAATGGAAGAAGCGTCATTTGATTTTTAGTTTCCTATACGTTTTCTGTTAAGAGGCGGTTTTGATTCTGTTTTAGAATTAGAGGGCTCAATTTTGCTCGTCTTCTTTACGTTTTCTTGGTGGATTCATCGATCAATCGCAGATCATACCATTTTCGTTACAAGAATCCATCTAATGAAGCTCAATCAGTAAATTTGCGTTGCGTTCAATTGGTGATTTCAAGCATGCGGTGGCTATTGCGAAAAAGAGTAGCCAAGCGGCGTTGGTTGGAGACATATCTTGCAATTCATCTGGTTTGTCCAAATTAGGGTTTAATGGGGTAAGGAGGAGTGTGGTCACGAGCTGTAGGGGGGTGCTGTTGCCCCGTTTCGGCGAAGCAGACGTGTTGGAGCTCCGAGACAATGTGAGTGTACCTGATCTCAAGCCTAATGAGGTCCTTGTTCGCGCTCGCGCCGTCTCTGTGAATCCGCTCGATTGCAGAGTTAGTTTCCTATTTCGTTATGTTTATTTCACTTCTGAATTTACAATAGCTTGCTAGAATTTTCATTATATTTGAAGATATAACAGTGGTTTGGTTTAGAAAACGTGCATCGGTTATGAATCTGAATCTTTACCTCTGTCAATGTTTCTTATATTTAATATTGTGATTTGAATGTTTGATTGACATGTCTTTGGGTATTACTTTCCTATGTAAAGGATATGAAGTAGAGTTGAATTTATATGCTCAAGATATTAAAAGTAGATCTGTTAATTTTCAAAGAACAAGTTGAATTTTTAAATCAATTGTTAAATTTCCGGTAGCTCTGGAAGTTAAAGTAATATTGCTTCCTTATGGTGGGCTGAGTATAATTGATAATGAAGATAGAGCCTGGTAAACGAGTTATCCAATCAGAGATATAGCCATCTAATGTTAAGATTAAGACAAGTTCCTCTTGTAAGACAGTGGGGTGACTACGATCACTATGTCAGGTACCACTAAAAGGCCTCCACATTCTAAAATGAGAGAAAAGTTAATATCTCTAAACCACAACATATAGATGGAGTATGTAAAGATAGCATCATCTTGTAGGAGTTTATTCATTTCTCAGTTGCAGGACGTGGTTTACTCCTCTTAGTATCTGGTCAGGTAATAGTTCTTTAATTGAAGTGAAAAACATCAAAATCTTGAGAGTGAAGGAGCTCATGCTAATGCATTAAGATTGGTTACGGCACTACAATGTGGTTAAGCCAAAGTAAAAATTTGTAATGAGATTGCTTCTCAGTGATTTCAGTGCAGTAATGTATGATCATTGCCAGAATGATGGTAAAGAACTTGAGATTCAGAATACAGGAAAACTGTTAATGATGATTTCTGTAAACTGTTGGTAGGTTTATTGTTGAAATGGAGATTATCACTATCCCTAGATTTTATACCAGTTAATGGTTTTAAAACTGTATGACCAAATATTAGTAATCAGTCACTCTAAAATTGGCATGAACTTTTAATTGACAATACAGAATCTGTTACATTCATTACTAGTGTGATGTCATTAACACATATGCAAAAATCATGTCTTCATCATTAATCTTTCAAACACATTGTTTTTCAGATGCGGGAAGGCTATGGCCGATCACTCTTTGAACCACTTTTGCCTCTGATATTAGGCCGTGATATTAGCGGTGAAGTTGCTGCTGTTGGAAGTTCTGTAAGCTCGCTTAGTGTTGGGCAGGAAGTGTTTGGTGCTCTGCATCCTACTGCTGTGAGGGGTACTTACGTTGACTACGCAATTCTTGCAGAAGACGAACTTATATCAACGCCAGAATCCATGTCTCATGTGGTAGGTGTTGCAATATGCAGCTGTTAATCAAACATACAATATTTCCACCCTTATTTCCTTTCCTCTGGGTGTTATGAATATTCAAGAGTTGCAGAAGCCGTGTCAACCCTGATATAGGACAATTTCGTTACTTCTTATATAAAGATCTGTAAATAAAAGAATCTCTAAATTTTGAATGTCTCCTACACTTTTCCTCTCCTCATATTGCTGCAGTTTGCACTTTAATGTGATCCAGGGTGTCCTTTTCATTGGCCTTGCTTTTCCTGGCAAGTAATACTTGTATTGGAAGTGTAACATTTATATTTTTGTAATCAACAGGAAGCAAGTGCTGTCCCATTTGCTGCCTTGACTGCTTGGCGTGCTCTGAGAAGTACAGCCAATATAAAAAAGGGGTATGTTGTAATATTGCTGTTATGCAACTCATGTCTTCATGAATTCTCTATTACACACTAGTGCGTGCTTATAAGCATTAAAGGAAATGATGGTCTATGTCATTTTGGATAGTAGTAATAGAGGTGGTTATAAGCACTAGTTCAGTCAATTTGGAGTTTGCCGTTTCAAGTCCAGAGAAGTAGTCTATGTCATTTTGGATAATAGTAAGAGTTTTTGTTTGCTTTAAAACAAGGAGAGTTGGATACTGTAGATGTCAAATAATGTCTGAAAAGTGATTGATTATATTGTTATATTAGAAAAGTATGTGTGATTGCAGTATTATACATTTATACTCCCTCCGTCCCCTTCTAATGTTCCCATTTGCCATTTTAGTCCGTCCCAATCAAAGGTTCCCATTTCCTTAATTGTAAGTAGTGTCACTGTCCCCACTCTATTACAATTACTCATAAAGTTGAATTTTATTACAACAATTGCCACTCATCTCAATTACCCACTATACTTACTTTTAAGGGCATTTTTGTACATTAACACATCTCAACTACCCTCTACATATTTAATACTATATTTCTAAATTCCCATGCCAAAAATAAATGGGAACCTTATAAGAGGACGGAGGGAGTATTAGAAAAAGTGGGTATGGTGGTACTATTATACTATATTGAACGATAGATGGAACGTTTAGTTGTGCCTTTGAGGGAGTGAGTTGGTGGTGGAGTCAATAGAGAATTGGGAGAATTGAAAGATACAAAAAAAAAATAAAAAATACCGAGAATAATTAGGTGGTGGAGTAAAACTGTTGATTTTGGGAATCAGAACTTGTTCACTCTTTATCTTTTCATTACAAGAGAATCCAAAGATGCGGGCACCTGGTAAACACTGATTTCGTGCAATATCATACAAAAGAAGTAAACCACACTAGGTGTAAGAAAGTGTTGACAGGGGGATATGTACTCTGCGACCTTTAGGACTTCTGCTCTCTGTTGATAGACATGTTTATGAATTAAACACTTTTATATGCAATCACTTCTGATTTAATTCTGGAATTGCTAACTTGTTAACAGACAAAGGATATTAGTGGTTGGGGGAGTAGGAGCTGTGGGGTTTTCTGCAATTCAGCTTGCAGTGGCTGCTGGGTGCCATGTCTCTACTATATGTGGAAATGAATGTATAGACCGTATTTTGGCAACTGGTGCTGAGCAGACAGTTGACTACACAACCGAGGTGATGGTGGAATTAGTTCTTATGTATTTATTTGTTATATTATTCAGTGCATCCAAAGCTTGGTTGGCTGTGATTAATAATTTATTGGCGCGATAATATTTGCAGAATTATTTAGAGTTCGATTAAGGGGTACTTTGATGCTGTATTGGACACAATTGGGGCGCCCGAGACTGAAAGGATAGCTGTGGGTCATTTGAAGAGAGGTGGGCATTACATGACATTGCAGGTATAAGAAAGAATTGAACACATGGTGGAATTGATTTCTGTTGTTGCATATGCGGTCTCTGATGCATATAGGTTGTCTTTTGGCAGGGAGAGGCTGCCTCCATCTCTGACAAGTATGGAATGTTAGTTGGGCTACCCGTGTCAACAGCGCTTTTAATCAAGAAGCAAATGCAGTACCGATATTCTCATGGAATAGGCGAGTCTGTAAACTTTTGTTTGAATCAACACCAACTAAAAATTTCTTTTTTCGGTCATGATCCACTTACTATTGAAGAATCAACATCTTATCCATCACATCCGAGCTCTCTGTCTATGTTATGCTGGGATCAATATATTTGTTAATTACTATGAATATGGAGGGATAGGGTGGTGGTTAGTTGTGATAAGAATTGGGCATATTTTCTTCTAACTCCTCGTGGTAGTGCAGAATACCACTGGACTTACATGAGGGCAGATGCTGAAGGGCTGGAAGAAATACGGCGATATGTGCGAAGGTGGGAAGCTGAAAGTGCCAGTGGAGAAGACGTACCCTATTACACAAGTGAGAGCGGCCCATGAGGCCAAGGATAAGAAGCTCATTTACGGTAAAATTGTTCTGGAACTTGATTAGCTTAGGTGCAATAATCGTTGGACTGGTTGGAAGGTTTTGGAGCTAGTTAGTGATATATTTGTACATTCATAGAGCACTTTGTGCTTACTAGAGAATAATAAAGAAATTGACTTTGCTATGCAATTCAAGATTTCTAACCAAGTAGCATTTGAATACGAGGTTTATGAGTTTCAGCCGCCGCCCTACTCCCTATTCCTCCATTTATACCACGGTGGTGATATTTGGAGGACTTCGGTTCTGAATTTTGAATTGGTGAATTGACAAGTTAATTATCTTACAAGAGGATGGCGACGGAATTTCCGTATCTGAAATTTGCAGGAAAAATAATAAAAATAGTTATTCTTATATAAAATTGTTTCACGTGCCTAATTTTTATTCTCACAAGTATTTGGTGAATAAGTTTCACACAAGAATATGTGAAACTGGTTGAGGGACGTGACTTATATTAATAAAATGTATTAGTTGTAATCAAGAAGAGTATTATTCGGTGGTGGACCCAGGGATTATAAAACTGGGGGTGTGATTGATAGATAATGTAAAAATATAGGTTTTTGTGAGACGGCCTCATACACGCAAGGGTCTTTTGATCATTCTCTCCTTTAAATATAGTTGAGTTGGAGCCCATAAACTCGTAGCTAAATTATATAATATAGTCAAATGGAATTTGTCTCAAGTATGAAAAAACTCGATTAAATTAAATGGAATTTATCTCAAGTATGAAACCTGCATTTTTTATACTTAAATTTTATTAATATAAAAATATTTATGAAAGAATTGATAAAAGAACAGAAAAATTGAAACTGAAATGGAAGGGAAAAAATTGGGAAAGGATCTCATTGAAGAAAAACAGAATGATGCGACTTGGAAATTAATTTCATCGTTAAAATCCATAATTAATTTGTATCTAAATTTGAGGAATGGTCAAAGTAAATACTGGACATCATTAAGTTCTTTACTAGTAGTATATTTGTAAGTTTATTTAATAGTTACCGGTAAAAGTTTGTAACGAAAACATCGACTGTTAATAGATGACGAAATTCGATGATTTTATGTATGAAATTATGATTGATTTCCATCATAAAAAATTTCAATGAATATAATTTTAAATATTATTATATAAAAGACAATGTCTAGTATGAAAATTTTTCATACGAAAAAAATTTAAATTACAACCAAAATTTTGTAATTGGTGAAGGTAAAGACAAAATTGAGTGATTGATGGTTATTTTCCTACCAAGTGGTTAAGTGGTTCACTAGAATAGATCATAGTTTAGGCTCATTATTTAAGTGTTTATGGTGTAGATTGTTGATTTATGATAATTTTATAGATTTTCATACCTGAAAATTTTCACACTAGACCTACTCTATATAAAAATATATAGCAACGGATATACTTGGTGCTAAATATTTTTTATGATTTAAAAAATAAAAAATATTATTTTATGAAAAAAAAAATATATAAAATATGTTAAAATAATTACTGACGTTCGCATGAATAGACTAAAAATACTAATGTATAAAAATATACTATAAAATTGAAAAAAAAAATACTTAAACTGATAGTACCCCTATCGTTCTTCATTCTCAGACACATGATACTTTTTAATTTAGAAATCCGAAATGCCTCCAGAAAAAAAAATTGAGAAATCAACAATGAGATATACAAACGTGATGAAAAATTAGAGCAAAATCAGATTACAGTTTTTCTAGACCGGGCCAGTGCTTCGCCGCCAGCCTCCCTCAAGATCCATTCGGCATTCAGGCAGTGACAACGCAAGTCACAATTTTTTCAGTTTTCTCGACTTCCACGATCCACCTCTTATTTCTCCAGTTTCTCTCGGCTCTATCATTGACTGAGGTAACTAAGTTATGATTAAATTGAAAAGAAAAAGAAATGGGACAAGGAGGGAGGCGGGTCCAAAAGTGACCCCCAAACAGAGAAAATCAACATTGGCCCAAAGTGACCAGGTAAACAAAAAACAGTCCAAAAAGACTGATACAAATACCAAACAATCCTAACACAAGGACCATCTAGCAACTATGAATCTAAAATCCAATAATAAATTAGCCATTTTGTTCATCCCAGGATCCATAAAGGTGCCTGGGGCTCTTTAATCTTCGTCTGCACAGGAGCTTGTTTCATGTTCTTCCTACATGCATCAGCCATATGTCCAAGAGTGCCACAGGTCTTAGGGAGGCCTTCAAATCAACAAAGGGTCTCTCAATCAGGATGCGTTCCTCCATATCTTGAGTCAGGTCGATCTCTACTAACACCCGAGCAAACTGACCCATTGATTTGTTCAAGGTCCGGTCATCAATCCAGATAGGGGTCCCCAAAACGGAAGGGCTGCCAGTATTCAATCGGAAGCTCACAAAAACGTACCCAAATCTGGATAATTGAAGATGTAAACCTGTTTGGATTAAAGTCCGGTATCCAACGCTGCAGTTGTATGATACCCAGTTTCACATTCCAGGAACGACGCTGAAGATCTTATCTCGGTCCTCCAAATCCCTAAATTGTATCCCCTGCCCATCGGTATTAACTTGAAAGGTCCACGAGTATCCCAAATACCATCAAGTTTCCTCTCCAATTCAAGTTGAGATATTGGTGTATCCCCTTTCTTGTAAACAATTCTACCAATCAACGTATGACCCAATTCCAAAATCGTAGAATTATATATACTTTGGATTTATTATTGTGCTCTGGCTTCTGTTTGCTTCATTGTTTCCCATAAGCCACAACTTATAGATTTGCCGATTGTAGCTAATACAGTGATGATTACAGGAAATCAAATCCAACATTCAGTATTTGTTAATTTTATTATTTTGAGTTTTACCATTTTAGCAGCTTATGAGACAAAAAAGTTTCTATCTTGGTGTCTATGCACTTGAATGTACTAAAATTTTGATTAATTCGCCCCAAAAAAAAAGAAACAAAAATACATTAAACATCAGATTCTAGTACCAATATCTTACCCCAGCCTAAGCACACCTAAATTGTGAGCATTAACCTATAGACGTCAAACTAAAAATGAATCTAATATATAAAGTAAAATAGTATAATTAATTAATCTACTAATTATCATTTTATTTGTTTGTGATTTAGCATATCTCCTTCTAACCAAGGTGCTCATAAGATGAGATTGGTCTTCTAGTCACATTAAAGTTTATGATTAGCTGTATATCTCCTTCCAAAAAACAATGTAATCGTTCAGAAATGTAAGTGGCCTTAGTGGCATGCTTTAAGATCTTAGATCTTCCCCGGAAGCCTACCCAATCTCTACTCCTTTTTTTATTTTTCATTGGTAGACTTATAAGAGAATGTTATCTAATTATGACAGGTGAAAATTAAACACATGCCACTCTTTGTAAGTCAAATAATCTTTTTTATTTGCTCAGTTCAATACTCTCTTCAGAAATTAAAATCTAAGTTGTTAAAAATCTTTCAGAGTCATGTTTAGAGCTCGTTTGTCTTTCTTACTCGGAGGTACATGTGTGATGTGTCACTGTGGATTGAGTTGTCCTCAGAATTATGTAATATTGTATTGTGCTTCTTCTACCATTCTTGCTATTGAAGATTCTTCAGAACATGACTACAACCTCGGGATCAAATGTTGATGCAATAGGTCGGACTTCTCCTGGTAATCAAAATATATGGATAAAGTTAATCAAATTGTTACCTTAAACTTCATTTCCTTCAATATTAGCATTACTTTTTTGGTAATCAAATGTTCAATTTGTTGCAAAATTAAATATCACATCGTCATAATTGGGTTTTGAGCATTATTCTTGAGCATCTAATTTTGATCTTTGGATTACATCGTTAGTCATTTGAAAACCATATGAGATGCAATTGCTGTCAAGAATGCACCTTTTCAATTCGGTCTTATTTGAATTCAATAACTATTCTAGTATTTAAACCTTTAGGCATTAAATTTGTTTCATATTCCATATGTGAATCAATATATAATATGTATATATATGTGTGAAACAATTCCATATGTGAATCAATATATAATATGTATATATATATGTGTATGTTTCAGTTTCCTTGTACATATATTATAGAAATGAAGTCAAACTTTGTACCAAACTTTATCCTTCAAAAGTTTAAACTTTAAACTATATATTTTAAGATATTTAATAACCATGTTCTTTAATCTTTTCAATTTGTACATAATGCAATATGCAAACACCTTTAAAGAATGTCGAGCATTGCCTGAAGAGGAGGAATCAAACATAGAAGAAGTTTGTAAACTTGAGAGGAGGAAGAAGCTTTTTGAAGGTTGGAAGCCAAGAACGCATCAACATGAAGGAGAGGAAACACTATTTATAGGCATAGGAGTATCTCATGTCTTGACATCTGGTGCATGCAACATTGACACATGTCATGTATTCTTTTTAAATGACACTCTTGTAACTCACATTGTCAAGGACTGGGCCCACATTTAGTAAAAGATACAACACCTAAATAAATAGCCTCATAACCAGAGTACAACATCTAATGCAATTAACCTTGCAACGTCTGCCAAGGTCACGTGCCCCCAAGCTTAGGCGGGAATAGTGTTACTCACGCACTTATGTGTTATTAATATAGTATTAGATAACTGAAAGGTCATGTCTGTATATATGTAATCAGTTTCACGGTGAATAAGTTTTACAGGTGATCTATTCTTGAGGTGGTAAAATAATGTTTTATTGAGGTTATTTCAGACAATTCTATTTTATTGATAAAGTAGATAGCTCTTTGTTAAGAAAATATGAGTGTATTTTATGTGGGACTCACTGTGGTATGTATGGTAAATAAAAGATATTTGAAAGGTAACTTAGAATGAACATTATAAATTTATGTTATCTATAAAAAGGAAAAACAAGTATCGAACGAACCAAAATGAAAAAAGTCCAATTGAGTATGGGGATGTAATAGGCTTGGCAATAGGGGAGGAGGGGGGGGTTTGGGGACCCCATCCCCGTCCCCACGAAATTCGGGGATGGGGCGGGAATCTCCCGAAACATTCAGGAAAAAATCGCCTCTATTCCAGTTCAGGGATTTCCATCCTGGGGAATCCCCGTCTCTCGCCTTTTTTTAAATCTAATTTGCACAATATTAATACGAAAATATAAAAATTCAAAATATAAATTTAACAATTTATAATATTCGAAATATAAATTTAAAACACACAACATCAACAAAAGATAAAAATCAATGCTCATTGTTCATTTGTTCTCTCCTTCCATAATTTAGCAACTCAAAAGCTCTGTTTCAAATGCATTTAATACATGTTATTTATATATTACATTTATTAATATATATATATATATATATATATATATATTTAAAAAATCAGGGTCCGCAGGGATTCCCGTTCCGACCTGCCCTCGGGGAGACAATTTTTCCCTGTCCCTACCCCATTTAGGATGGATACCCGCGGGGAACGGGAATTCCACGCCCACGCCAAGCCTAGTTGGAGTGCCCTTTATATAAAAAATTGTTGGTCCTAAGGGTAAACGAGTTCCACACATGTATGGGGGGGGGGAATACAAGTGCATAGTGATTTTTAAACTTTTAAGCTTGTTGGTCCTGGCGCTAACGAGTCTCACACGTGTATGAGGGGGGGAATACACGTGTTCAGGGATTTTTAAAACTTTTCTTTCACTGAGGTCAGATGGGTCAGGTTATCCTGATAATTTTGCCTCGAGAAGCAACGGATTGCTTCCGAGTCAAAGTCTCATCGAGACAATGATCTCGAAAGCCGCGGAAGCTTCAGATTAGCCTAACCGAGCTCGAGTTTATCGAGAGATCATGAGGCGCTTGGATCGAGATAATTATCTTCAAGAACCCTCGGTAGAGTTAGTTCAATTTGGTAACTATCCATTTCTAGCTACTCAAGTGTCTTGGAATGGTTGGCCCTAAGTTTATACTCGTTTTAGCTTTCTTTGAAAATCTTCCCTTTTTAAAAAATAGTGATTAAGGTTGTGATCAATTAGATGCAAGTTTAGTGGATTGGTTCCAATGAATATAAGTGAACTATGCTTTCAAAGTGAAAAACATGCACCAGATAATAATGCAAAGATGAAAGCAAAACAACATAAGAATTATAGTGGTTCGGAGACTCAAGCTCCTACGCCCACTCTCTCTCGATCTTGAGAGAAATTCTTAACCACTTCCTAAAGCTTTCAGCTAACTCACATGTGAAGCTTACTCACTTTTCTACTTTTGAGTTTTTTCGGTCGACTCACTACAAACTTACTAACTAAAAACACACACAAGTGTTAGGACTACCACAAGTAGCTTACTAACTTCTTCTAGAGTTTTTTCGCTAACTCATTGTAGCTTACTAACTCTTTTTTACAACTCCAACTCACCAACAAAACACACACAAACTACCTTAACAAAGGGTTTGGGTTTTGGGTTGGTTTCAACTAGGATGAGATATCCTTTACAATAAGAACTAATGCAAAGGCTAGGATATCTCTACTAAGCTTTGGATATTTCTTATCAATCTAGGCTTAGTGAATGATCTCTCTCCAATGTGAAACACTTGGGAAATTCTAGGGTTTTCGAGTGCTTCAATTTGCAATAATACGAATGAGCTCTTGAGTTGCTTTGAAATTTCCCGTGACCTCTCAATGTAAAGGGTCACTAGTATTTATAGGCAACTTCGCCAAGGTCACTCTTGAAAAACTATCCGTGGGAGGAGATAGTATCAAGGATTTCCTCTTAGGGTGTTTGATGAATGGCTATATTTAGGGTTTGAATACTCCATTGCATGTTTTAGGAAATATGTAAATCATTAGCCAATCACCAATTTTTGCGATCGGAACATAGTACTCGACATGATTGGTGTCACTGTCGCTTTCAAATGTCGATGAAATCAGATGTTGTCTTCCTACGATTGGTTCTTGTCTTGATGAATGTAGACAAATAAAAGCGGTGCTTTTTTGGTCAATCTCTCTGAGTGAGACAACCTTAAATAACACTTAGACTTAGTTCCTTTTATGCAGATATGAATGTTTTGGGCAATATCTACTTTTCTGAATATTTGCGTTTTTCTCAGTTTTGTAGTCTTCAGATAGATATTATTGATTGCCTACGAACATTCGGGTTATCTTGAGTATTGATATCTTCTTCGAGTCTTGAATACCGGTCTTCAAGGTCTTGATATCTTACGAGTCTTGATGTCTTGATGACATACTCGGTCTTCAATGTCTTGATGACATCTTTGAGTCTTGATGACATCTTGTGTCTTGATGTCTTGAAACTTCATCGAGTCTTGATGTCTTGATGACATTGAGTCTTGATGTCTTGATGACATAACCGAGTCTACAAATGTCTTCAAAGAACTTTCATCGAGTCTTGATGTCTTGATGACATACCGAGTCTTGATTGTCTTCGCCATTTTCATCGAGTTCAAGTGTCTTCAAAATCTAACCTCGATCTATATCTCACGACTATACATGGTGCAGATAACTTCTGAACAATCTATCTTTGAAACCCCGACTCGATCTATCAAGATTATCCTGAACATGTCATACTCGGGGTTTTTGGGATCTAATCAAAACTTCTTTATTAAATTCATCTCCCAACAATTTCCCCCTTTTTGATGATGCAAAAACCATCTTGTTACATTTAAGAAAACCTAACCTATCCTCAGGTTTCAATTTTTCTATTACAATCCAAAATGGTAATTCTCCCAACAATTTCAAAACATAAGGCATATCAAACATAAAAGACATGTAAAAAGATAATGAGATATTATCTTTGAGCATAAAGATAAAATTTTCATTGATGTAAGATAAGAGTTCAGACACAATGAAAATAAAAAACAAGACAATACAAAGTCTTGGTCTTCTTCCACTTCATCCTCCTCGCACTTCCAGGTTGAACATCCCGTAGTATCTCTTCTTCAGTTCATCTCTTGCCTTGATGATATCAGGGTTGTTTCCTGTTAGGCCTAGCTGGATGGCATACTGAGCTATCTCCTGAGAAATGACTGTTTCATTCACATAGCCATTCTCAAATCTAGATTTGGGTAAGTGTATGGACCGGGGCTAATATCTCGAAAGATTTTCCTTCATCCGCCAAGTTGATCCAACTTTGCAGGTACTTAGGATAGAATGTCAGTAAGTACTCAATAAATGTTTCATTCTTATCCGAGCTGGTCCCCCTCCATTCTCTCAGAATCTCATAATAGAACCAGAGATGTTCTCTTGATCTCTTCCCATGCATCATTGAACTGAATAGGCATCAACTTGTCAATGTGCGGCCATTTCTGAGTTTTTTCTGTACCCCTCCCTTTGCTCAAAAACTTTTTAAAACCACTTCTTCTTTTCTGCTCTCCTTCTTTCTTTTTCCTGATCAAAGGAACACCTGACACATAAGCAGCAGTCTTCTTCTCTTTTTCGATATGAAGGGTTTTCAGAATTTTCTTGGTATTGAAGACTTCTTTCTGAATTCCAGTTTCTTCTTTTTCAGCTTCTTCCTCAGATTCTTCAAAATCCATTATCAATTTCCTCTGAGTAGGCTTAGAAGCTTTAGCTCTTTTCTTCTTTTCTTGCTCCACAAATGCAACAACCTTTCTCTTTTTCAGCTCTGACTTGATCTTCACCGGCTTTGCTTGTCTCAATCATCCTTCTATCACTCAGTTTCTCAGAAATTACTTCCTGAACGGTTTGATCATTTGTCTGATTGAAGGTAGGTTTCTCAGCTTCTTTGAATTTCAGCTTCTTAGTGGCTTCAACTTCTTTTAAGGCATCAGCAATTTTCTTTCTCTCAGCTTCTTTCTGAGCCTTTCTGAGGATGTGTGATATCAGTCTGTGCAGCATCAGTGTCCTTCTCCATCTGACTTTCAGTCTCTTTCTCTTTCACAGTATCTGTCTGAGGTTCCTTCTCCCCCTCAGATTGTTTTTCAGCATCACCTTCCTTATCATTATCTCCTTCTGGATTCATAGAACTGGAGGCCTCAACATCAGCTTTCCTTTTCTCAGCTACCTTTTTCTTTACTAGCTCATCAAAGTCAGCAATTTTCATTCTGAGCGTGGTCTTCCTGAACCCAGAGAACTCTGTCAAAACAGCAGTCTCAGCATTCCACCAATCTTCTCCTCTGAAGGTGGCTATATTCAGCATCTCCGGAAGAGTCTGATTCAGGATGTAGACCATGGTTCTGAGTCTGAAGAAAAGATCCTGAAGGTCAGGATATGCGCTCAGCTCAGGGTACCTATCAAGAATGAATCGTTCCCCCTTGCTGCGCCATTCAGTTTCTTCTGCCTCTCCCTCCCTCAATTTTGGGCTTTCAGGAGCAGTTGGCTCGGATTGTACAAGTTCTAGTGCTGATGGATCAAGAAATGGTTCATTTAGAAGCGCATCCAAATTCAGCAATTCCTGAGGTTCAGATTGATCTGAAGCCTGAGCTGATCTTTCTTCAGTAGGGAACTGAGGTCCCCTTGAAGATTTCCTGAGAGATTTTATCTGAGCTCAGAGAGGTTTCAAGTACCTCAGAGAAATCCTGCTCCTCAGTTTCTTGCTCCTGAACATTTGTCACAACCTGAGCAAGAACCTGAAGTGGAGATTTCAACCCTTGCTGACCTTCAGGTTGAGTTTCTTCAGTTTCACTGACCTCCTCCTCAGTAATAGATTGAAGCCAGTGCTTTCTTCTTCAGTCTCTCTCCTTTCTCCCTTTTAACTTGCATCAGGGCTTTCCCCCTGGCTTGTCTGGCTTCTTCGGTAGTTTCTTCTTCAGCAGTCTCCTCCTGAGACTCATAGTTTTTCTCTTTATTTCCTCTCAAAGTATTCTTTGTTGGTGGTTTGAACATGATTTTTGACTTTGGAAAGGAAGTGGAATTGGCAAAGATGTCCTCCTCTTCTTTGCACATTTCCAAGATAAATGCAATCTTGGTTGCATGTAGAATCTTTCCTTTGACAACTACAGAGCCATTCACCTTCTGAATTTGTTTGGCTTTATCACTCACCACCTTGATCAAATAGTGTAGCCAGTTGAATGCCGCGGAAGGTGAATCTTCAATCGCCGCCATTAGCCTTAACTTAGGCGTGCTTATCTGTTCGAAGCTACCAGATCTACTCATGATGCATTTGCTTACAATATCCAACAATACTCGATATTTAGGCATCAAATGCCTCTTATTCAGAGTAGCTTCAAACTTTACTGGATGCTCTGTAATTTTATCCAAATATTCTTGTTCCCTACCCATCACATATACCGTAGGGTCTTCGCCTCTATCACTTAACTCATATATGACATTTAGATTCTTAGGAATAATATATAATTCCCTAACAAAATCCACATATTTCGAACCATGTTCCAAATGCGAGACTGTAATCTAAGATTCTATGCAATTTTCATCATCTAACTTCAAATTAGAGATAAAATCAATTACCTCTTTCGCATATTCGGCCTCTGGTTGATTCGCGACCAAGCATGTAAGCTTTGCCAAACGAATCATATGCAACGCCTCCTACTCGTGAGTTGCATTGGACGAGCTTTCTAGAGAAACGACATATTCGTACCAAGGTTTATTGGAAATGGCGAGTTTGTCGTATACAGAAAGTGTCATTTTTGGAGAATTTCTGGTGAAGGGTTTTGAGATAGGTGAAAATTTCTGGGCAATCGAGAGTTTCGAAGCAGAGTGTTTGTGAAGATGAAGGCTTTTTGGAATAGGGCTTTGAAGGAAATTTTTCAATGGATATAGGATTTTGATTTATGGAAAATCGCGTAGATGAAGAAATCGACGGTTGAGATTAAAAACTGGCTAAAACGGGTATATGAAAGGACGATTTCACAAATACTAAGCCGCCAATTTATCCCTATTGGTGATTAATGAACAGTGCATTTAATTACTGTTCCTGCAGATCATTGACTTTCCTTGTGTATTTCAAAGGTCCCGCCCAATTTATTCCTTTAGGTGTTTTGTCATTTATTGTCAATGATTACTGAGATTCAGTTAGACAATAAATGTGTTGCATGAGTCAATACTTCTTTAGACTAATTTTCTCCATCAGTCTTACTGAGTTTTGACCTTGATAAAATGTCAAGATAATATCGAGTAATCGATCTTCATAAAATGTCAAGATAATATCGAAAGTAATCGATCTTCGTGATAACCGAAGTTTCCCAAGACTAAGTGTTCAACTTTCAATTTTATCCCGAGTTTCTCAAGAAAAACACGAGAAAACTTCATGCATCCGAAAACCTTCAATTTTTAGATTTGCTTTATTCTGGATCCAACATACCTAATTCAATCGATAGTTCACGAAATCTTGATTGACCCAAAGGTTTAGTCAAGATATCAACTCTCTGCTTATCAAGATGAATTTTCTCCATTTCGATGTCTTTCTTCTCAACATGATCTCGATGAAGTGATGTCCGATATCAACATGCTTACATCGGTGTGCAATACAGATTTTGTGTAATAGCAATTGCACTATTATTATCACAAAATATAGGTACTTCATTGGCTATAATCTTATAATCCCTCAATTGTTGTCTCGAGTCAAAGAATGCATGCTGCTTGACTTCCTCGTGACCATGTATTAAACTTGAAGGTCTTGGTTGCTCTTCGAGGTTTGTTTCTTTGAAAACCATGATATCGGTTTACTTCCAAGAAATTGACAAGTTCTGTGGTAGACTTCTGTCAATTTACATCCTCCATAATCAAGATCTGAATAACCGGTTAATTCAAGGTTATCATCAATTTGGATACCATAATCCTCTATTCACGGTGCCTTTAAGATATTTGAGAATCTTTTTGGCGGCCTCCATGTGACTAAATTTTAGGATTAGCTTGGTATCTTGCACATATCCCAACAACAAATGTTATATCAGGCCTACTTGTTGTGAGATATAGTAGTGATCCAATGATCCCTCTATAATCAGTGTGATTTACTGATTTGCCTTCAGGATCAGGATCCATCTTGTAGTTAGTATTCATAGGAATTCTAAGCGCATTGCAATCTGCATACACCATACTTTGCAATCGGATCTACGGTGTATTTTGCTTGATTGATGAAAATTTCTTCCTTAGTTTGTTTCACATTGAAGTCCAAGAAAGAAATTCATCTTCCCCATCATTGACATCTCAAACTTTCCTTTCATCATGGTAGAAAACTTTTCACACAACTGATGATTTGGTGATCCAAATATGATGTCATCTACATAAATCTGAACAAGTAAGATGTCTTTCCCATCTTCTATCCTGAACAGAGTCCTATCAACAGTTCCTTTGATGAAACCGTGGTCAGTAAGAAACTGAGAAAGGGTATCATACCATGCTCGGGTGCTTGCTTAAGACCATACAAGGCTTTCCCGAGCACTGTAAACTTGGTCATTCTGTGCTCAAAACCGGGGAGGTTGTTCCACATAAACCTCTTCCTTAAGCACACCATTTAAATGCACTTTTCACATCCATCCGACAGATCGTGAATTTCATGTGGGTAGCATATGCAAGAAACAATCGATGGCTTCTAGTCTTGCAACAGTGCAAAGGTTTCATCATAATCCAAGCCTTCTTCTTGGGAATAACCTTGTGCAACTAGCCTTGCCTTTGTTTCTCACAATGTTGTTGTTTTCATCTCTCTTATTCTTGAACACCCACTTAGTTCCAATCACATTATGCCTCTTAGTTCTATCCACTAGCTCCCAAACTTCATTCCTTGAGAACCGATTCAAACTCTTCTTGCATAGCAAGAATCCAAAATGAATCTTGTAGAGCTTCTTCAATCTCGAAGAGTTCTTTTTACGATAGGAAGCAAGAGAACAAAGCACTTTCTCCATGGAACCTTCTTGTTTTGACACCATCGATAGATCACCCATAATCGACTTGTAGGATGACTATCCAACCATTTTTCTCTGGATGTTCCCCCCTTCAAGAGTATCCTCAACATCGAAATGTTAGGTTCGGGTAGTTCATTAAATTCGGGGAACAACGAGAAAAGGAGAAAGAGAATCATCTTCCTCGGGGAAATTCCATTGAGAACATTGTCGAGACATTTGTTCCTGTTGGTTGATAGATTGAGTTTGCCTCATTTGTGACCACATCTTCATTGGCATTACATACCGAGTGCGAATTGGTGTATGTTCAGTTTGGTCGCCTTCAATTGTGTTGGCTTTTCCTTCAAGTGGAGAATTTCCATCCCGAGTCTCACCATCCTCGAAGTTTTTTTTCATCCCGACCTTCTTTATGCGAAGTCCGATTCACTCCATTCATAGAAAGTGATCGACTTCTTCTTTTCGGTGTTAGAGGATGTTTTATCATTCTTTTTTCGTGCTAAGTCTGGTGATTTTCTTGATCATTTCTCCCGAGTCTTGTTCTCATTTTTTTCTAAACACAAGTAGATTCATCAAAAACAACATGAGGTGTTTCTTCCACAATAAGAGTCCTACAGCTTGTAAACTCGAAGGCTTTCTTGACTTTTCGAATATCCTAAGAATATCCCTTCATCGCCTTTGCTATCAAAAGTTTTCAACCGATCTTTACCATTATTGTGTATGAAACACTTGCAACCAAACACATTAACGAAAAGAAAGAAACAAGAGGCTTCCTTTCATTCCACGGCTCATATGAAGTTTTTCCTTGGTTCTTGGTCAAGATGGATCTGTTTCCGAGAGTAGAATCGGTGTTGATAGCTTCAAATTTCAAAATCTCTTAGGAATATCACTTCAACAATCATTGTCCTTGGCAGCCTTCTTTCTTTCGAGTCATATTTCTTCTTTCAAAGAACACCATTACATTTGTGGGGTCCTTGTAGGTGATGTTTCATGAGCTATTCCATTTGCTGCACAATAATCAGATATGATATGATTGATAAACTCAGTTCCTTTATCTGATCTGATTTTGACCACACTTAGATTCTTTTCAGTACTGAGCCTTTTTAGTAGTTCAGGCAGTTTTGTCTGAGTCTCTTTCTTACTGAGTAAGAATATGACCCATGTGTATCTAGAGTAGTCATCAACTACCACAAGTGTGTATTTTCTGCCATTAGTGCTCACAGGTGTTACTGGACCAAAGAGATCCATATGTAACAGTTGTAGTATTCTATCAGTAGAAACATCTACTTTGCTTTTGAAAGATGCTCTGATTTGTTTTCCTTTCTGACAAGCATCACATACATGATCTTTGTTGAACACTTCATTGGGTAACCCCCTCACAAGTGTTAATCTTGCAAGTTTGTTCAGGGTTTTGAAGTTTAAGTGATTCAATCTTTTGTGCCACAACCAACTGGTATCAGTGGAAATTTTTGCAACCAAACATGTATCTTTAGAAGTTGAACTCCAATCAGCAAGATACACATTTCCTTTTCTAGTACCAGTCAGTAAAATTTTCTGTGAAGTATTGTCTTTTACATAACATAAGTTCTTTGAGAACTCAACATTGAATCCTTTGTCACAGAATTGACTGATATAAAGCAAGTTATTTTAGACCAGACACATATGAAACACCATGGATATGAACAGAGTCAACTTCAAGAGTTCCATATCCTTCAGTTTGTCCTTTGGAATTGTCTCCAAATGTGATCTGAGGGTCTTTTTGCTCAACATAGTCTGTGATTAGTTGCTTATATCCTTTCATATGTCTTGAACATCCACTGTCCAGATACCATACAATGCCAGAGCCAATTCATTTCCACTCATCGGTCTTTATGTTGTTTTCATTATTTCGGTGCTTTTTTCCTTCACCAAAAAAGCAGATCGGTTCTTAGGTACCCATTTGGTGTAGGGTCCTACTAGGTTAGCTGTACCTTTTGGAACCCAAATCTGGCTAACAACTCTAATTCCTTTAGAGTGGCTGATTTGTCTCCCATAAACATCTACATACACATTCACCACCCTAGGAGCCTTGGCAATTATCACGTGCATGAGTGCGGCCTTAGCATGAACATGAGCCTTAGAGTTCTTCTTGGGTCCAGCCTTTTGTTCAAGTGCCTTAGCTTTTGTGCATTGGTCTCTGTCTCTCTGTGACTTGGGTTCAGAAACCTTTACCCTTAGGCAAGTGGGGTTTAGGTTGCTGTCTTTGAAATTGGGGTCTTTTCAATGTCGAGGACTTGGTCTTTTCTGGGTTGAGAATATCTCACTGAAAGTGTTTCTCTTATGAAAATTCCTCCTCGATGGTTCATTGTAGATCTCTTTAGGTTGGTATTCTTAGCCCGAGGCTTTTGAAATCTTGGCCTCGAAAATTTCCTCTTGAGTGTTCGGGTTTTCTAGCATTTTCCGAGGTCAGGCTTTCTTCCCCTGAACCTTGCTTTTTTAAAACCATAGGTCCTTTACCCTTGTCTAAAACTCCAGGCGGTTCTTCAAGAAGAAGATTAGATGCCACCGGGTTTAACAAAGATGACCTTGGTGCTACTAGAAGAAATTGAAGACCTTGTGAGGTTCCCCCGGATTATATCCCAATCCGGCTTTTTATAGTTGCAGGTCTTTGATAACTCTGAATTTCATCTATCACTTTAGATGCAGAATTCAATAGAGCTAACTTTCTCTGCGCACTATCCTCACATTTATTTAGAGTCTCATGCTTCTCAAAGAGGTCATTGAACTCAGTTCTGATAAGCTGAATCTTTTTAGTGGATTCTCTAATTTTCCATTCAGGATCTCTATCACCTTCTCTTTTTCTGAGAGTTGTTCTTTCAGAACATCCAGTTCATCAGTAGTTCCCATCAATTGAGAAGTGATCTCAACATTTTTAGAGTCTTTCCACTTGATTCTCGTGATCGGTTCCTTGTTCGCTCTTGAGTTTCAAAGTGAGCGAGTTCTTGTAAATACGAATAGTCCTTCATAAGATTCTCAAATGAATCCATCAGGTCAAAGTTACTGTTTACAGTTGAACTTGAGAACTCATGTGCTTGTGTAGGAGCAACAACAGAGATAGAAGAATTTACCTCCTCCACAGCCATAAGACAGATATCATCACTGTCACTATCTGAGAAAATCTCATCTGAGGAACTGGAATTTACCTCCTCCTTGGTCTTGGAGTCCTTCTTTTTGGATGAGGATTCTTGAATTTTTCGGGTCCTTCCTTTTATCGCAGTATCCGTCCTCGGCTTCCGAAAGTGCATCTTGTACACTGTGATTCCTGTAATATTTCTTATATTTCCATATATTCGCTATTGAGTCTTTCAAACCTCCTTGCCATCAAGATTAGCTTATCCTCCCGCTTCATCCCGATTTTTTTGGCAAGTGAGTTCTCAGACTCTCTAGACTTACATGATTTCTCTTTGGCTTTGAAAGCCACATTCTTGCTAGATGAAGAATCATCTTTGCTGTCAGATTTCTTAGTTTTCTTGTCAATCACAAACTCATAAGCTTTCGGTTCGAGAGAAAACTTGTTGATATGGCATGGAATCAATATTTTTGGTGTTTTCAATCACCACGGCGTGTATATCCCATTTCTTAGATAATCCTCTAAGAATTTTCAAATGTCACTTCTCTCTGTGGGTATCTTTTCCCAAGAGCACTCGGATCATTCATGATTTAGTGAACGACCTCAAGTTTGTCAATGGATTCACCATCTTCCATTTCAAAGCTATCAAACTTTCTAATAGCAAATGAAAGTTTGTTTTCCTTAATATGATCGTGCCTTGACACAATGTGACAAGTGTGCCCCTATATTTCTTTTGCGGTTCACAAAGGAGAAATCATTCCCATAACACCATCATCAATAGTGCTATACAAAGTATCTTTAGCAATGTAGTCCAGATTGAATAACTTTCTCTCATCGGGGAGTAAGTTGATCATCGACTTTGGAAATTCATCTACGGGATCATTCCTCTCGATGATCGATGATTCGGGATTCACAACAATAAATTTGAATGGTCCTTCGTAAAACCACTCTCCACATTCTTTCATGTTTTGAATACAGATGAGCCTGCATTCTCAATCTCCATAGGTCATAGCTCTCAACAGAGAACATAGGAAGTTTCTTAGAAGACATGATGACTGAGCCTTGTAAGATATCAGCAAACAGATCTATTCAGTAGACCACCAAAGTCTTTCAGCAAAATAAACTATGGCCACCAAAGCAAGTGGTCAAAATGAACCACTGCTCTGATACCACTTGTTGGTCCCGGTGCTAACGAGTCTCACACGTGTATGGGGAAGGAATACACGTGTTCAGTGATTTTTAAAACTTTTCTTTCTCTGAGGTCAGATGGGTCAAGTTATCCTGATGATTTTGCCCTGAGAGGCACGAATTGCCCCTGAGTCAAAGTCTACTGAGACAATGATCCTGAGCTGCTTTCAGAAGCTTCAGATTAGCCCAACTGAACCTGAGGTTTTCAGAGATCCTAAGGCGCTTGGATCAGATTATTATCTTACTGAACCCTCAGTAGAGTTAGTTCGGTTTGGTAACTATCTGTTCTAGCTACTCAAGTATGCGGAATGGTTGGCCCTAAGTTTATACTCGTTTTAGCTTTGCTGAAAATCTTCCCTTTAATAAAACAATGATTAAGGCTGTGATCAATTTGATGCAAGTTCAGTGGATTGGTTCCAACTGAATATCAGTGAACTATGCTTTCAGTGAAAAATATGCAACAGATAATAATGCAGTAAAGAAAGCAAAACAACACAACAATTATAGTTGTTCAGAGACTCATGCTCCTACGTCCACTCACTCTGATCTTCAGAGAAATTCCTTAACCACTTCCTAAAGCTTTCTGGCTAACTCACTGTAGCTTACTCACTTTTCTACTTTGAGTTTTCTGGCTGACTCACTGCAGCTTACTAACTCAAACACACACAAGTGTTCAGACTACCACAAGTAGCTTACTAACTTCTTCTCTAGAGTTTTCTGGCTAACTCACTGTAGCTTACTAACTCTTTACAACTCCAACTCACCAACAAAACACACACAAACTACCTTAACAAAGGGTTTGGGTTTTGGGTTGGTTTCCAACTAGGATGAGATATCCTTGACAATATGAACTAATGCAAAGGCTAGGATATCTCTACTAAGCTTTGGATATTTCTAATCAATCTAGGCTTAGTGAATGAGCTCTCTCCAACGTGAAACACTTGGGAAATTCTAGGGTTTTCGAGTGCTTCAATTTGCAATAATACGAATGAGCTCTTGAGTTGCTTTGAAATTTCCCGTGACCTCTCAATGTAAAGGGTCACTAGTATTTATAGGCAACTTCACCAAGGTCACTCTTGAAAAACTATCCGTTGGAGGAGATAGTATCAAGGGTTTCCTCTTATGGTGTTTGATGAACGACTATATTTAGGGTTTGAATACTCCATTGCATGTTTTAGGAAATATGCAGTCATGTAGCCAATCACCAATTTTTGCGATGCGGAACATAGTACTATCGACATGATTGAGGTGTCTGTCTCTTTCGATTGTCGAAGAAAGTACGATGTTGTCTTCCTCTGATTGGTTCTTGTCTTCATGGAATGTAGACAAATAAAATGGCCCTTTTTGGTCAATCTCTCTGAGTGAGACAACCTTAAACAACACTTAGACTTAGTTCCTTTTGTCTGCATATGAATGTTTTGGGCAATATCTACTTTTCTGAATATTTGCGTTTTTTCGGTTTTGTAGTCTTGAGATAGATATTATTGATTGCCTCTCGAACATTGAGGTTATCTTTGAGTGTTGAGATCTTAATGAGTCTTGATAACTCTTTGGGTCTTTAGTATCTTCTGAGTCTTGATGTCTTGATGACATACCCGGTCTTGATGTCTTGATGACATCTTGAGTCTTGATGTCTTGATGACATCTCGAGTCTTGATGTCTTCAACAACTTCATCGAGTCTTGATGTCTTGATGTCTTGAGTCTTGACATCTTCTCGAGTCTTGATGTCTTCAATGACACATCGAGTCTTGATGTCTTCAAGAACTTCATCGAGTCTTGATGTCTTGATGACATACCGAGTCTTAAGTGTCTTCGCCATTTATCGAGTTGATGTCTTCAAAATCTAACCCGATCTATATCTCACGACTATACATGGTGCAGATAACTTCTGAACAATCTATCTTTGAAACCCCGACTCGATCTATCAAGATTATCCTGAACATGTCATACTCAGGGTTTTTGGGATCTAATCAAAACTTCTTTATTAAATTCATCTCCCAACAATTTCCCCCTTTTTGATGATGCCAAAACCATCTTGTTACATTTAAGAAAACCTAACCTATCCTCAGGTTTCAGTTTTTCTATTACACTCCAAAATGGTAATTCTCCCAACAATTTCAAAACATAAGGCATATCAAACATAAAAGACATGTAAAAAGATAATGAGATATTATATTTGAGCATAAAGATAAAATTTTCATTGATGTAAGATAAGGTTACAGATTACAATGAAAATAAAAAACAAAACAGAAGTACAAAGTCTTCAGTCTTCTTCCACTTCATCCTCTGGCACTTCCAGGTTGAACATCTCGTAGTATCTCTTCTTCAGTTCATCTCTTGCCTTGATGATATCAGGGTTGTTTCCTGTTAGGCCTAGCTGGATGGCATACTGAGCTATCTCCTGAGAAATGACTGTTTCATTCACATAGCCATTCTCAAATCTAGGAGCTGGGTAAGTGTATGGACTAGGGGCAAATATCTGAGTATTTCCTTCATCTGCCAAGTTGATCCAACTTTGCAGGTACTTAGGATAGAATGTCAGTAAGTACTCAATAAATGTTTCATTCTTATCCGAGCTGGTCCCCCTCCATTCTCTCAGAATCTCATAATAGAACCAGAAGGTTATCTTGATCTCTTCCCATGCATCATTGAACTGAATAGGCATCCACTTGTCAATGTGCGGCCATTTCTGAGTTTTTTCTGTACCCCTCCTTTTGCTCAAAAACTTTTTAAAACCACTTCTTCTTTTCTGCTCTTCTTCTTTCTTTTTCCTGATCAAAGGAACACCTGACACATAAGCAACAATATTCTTCTCTTTTTCGATTTGAAGGGTTTTCAGAGTTTTCTTGGTATTGAAGACTTCTTTCTGAATTTCAGTTTCTTCTTTTTCAGCTTCTTCCTCAGATTCTTCAAAATCCATTATCAATTTCCTCTGAGTAGGCTTAGAAGCTTTAACTCTTTTCTTCTTTTCTTTCTCCACAAATGCAACAACCTTTCTCTTTTCAGTTCTGACTTGATCTTCACAGGCTTTGCTTGTCTCAATCATCCTTCTATCACTCAGTTTCTCAAAAATTACTTCCTGAACGGTTTGATAATTTGTCTGAGTGAAGGTAGGTTTCTCAGCTTCTTTGAATTTCAGCTTCTCAGTGGCATCAACTTCTTTTAAAGCATCAGCAATTTTCTTTCTCTCAGCTTCTTTCTGAGCCTTTCTCTCCAAGGTTTGTGCTAACAACTCACTTAATTTGCCACCAGGCCTTTCCCCCTTTTTGGCACCATACCTTGGGAGTAGTTGAGTCAGTGCAGTATCCATATGGTATTGCTCTTTGCTTATACTTCGCACTTCCCCTGCCAACTGATAATGCTCATCTTCTAGCCTTCTCATGTAATTCTGAGCCATTGAGAATTCATCTGCGAGTGGAGCAAACTGCTTGGAGAACACTTCATGCATCATGTCTGTCATCTTAGTCATGAGCAGGGAGCCCATTTCCTCAACAGTTGTCTTGATTATCTGATCATTCTTCTCAATCAGTTTAGCTTCAAGGTAAGCAGTTCTGGTTTTATACCTTTGCTCCATCTCTGCATTGAGCTCAGTTTTGACTACATCAATCTTTCCTTCCAAAGTAGTCATTTTATCTGCAAGAGTTGTTTGTAGTTGCAGCATGTCTGAAGATGAACTCAGATTTTCCAGCTTTTGAGATTGGCTTGCCAAGGTTTCTTCAATTTGAGACAATAACACTGAGCTGCTTTCAGAGAGTTCAGATTAGCTCAACTGATTCTGAATTTCTACAACAGAGTCTAAATAAGTCTGGAGTAGATAATAATCTTACTAACTATCTATACTAGCTTATCTAAAGTGCGGAATGTGTAGGCCCTAAGTTTATACTCGTTTTACTTTGCTGCAAATCTTTTTCTCAGTGAAAATAGTGGTTAAGGTTGTGATTAAGTTAATTCAACTTCAGTGGATTGTTTCCAACTGAATATTAGAAAACTGAGTATGCTTTCAGTGAAAATATGCAGCAACCCAATATGCAAAACAGAAAGCAAACAACACAGCAATTATAGTGGTTCAGAGGCTCAAGCTCCTACATTCACTCTCTCTGATCCTCAGAGAAATTCCTTAACTCACTACTTCAATTACCTTAAGCTTTCAGACTTAACTCAGTAGCTTACTAACTTTCTACCACGAGTTTTCAGGCTGAACTACTGCAGCTTACTAACTTAACATACACAAGCTTTCAGACTGAACACACGCAGCTTACTAACTTCTCCTCTAGAGCTTTCAAGCTGAACACAAGCAACTTACTCACTCTTTACAACTCTCACTTCTCCAACAAACTACTCACACAAACTACCTTATCAAAGGGTTTGGGTTTTGGTTGGTTTCCAACTAAGGTGAGATATCCTTTTACAAGTAAAAAGGCTAGGATATCTCTAACTAAGCTTTGAATATTTCTTAAATCTAGGCTTAGTAAATGAGCTCTCTTCAATAATGAAACACTTGGGAAATTCTTAGGGTTTCGAGTGCTTCACAAGATTACTTGAATACGAATGAGCTCTGGAGTTGCTTTGATTTCCCGTAACCTTGCAATGTCCAAGGCCTCTGATATTTATAGGCAACTCTCCAAGAGTCTACCCTTGAAAAAATATCTATTGGAGAGACAGCTTCAAGGATTTCCTCTTTTGGTTATTGATGAACGACTATTTCTAGGGTTTGAACACACCCTTGCATGTATTAGGAAATATGCAGCCACGTAGCCAATCACCAACTTCTGTGAACTGGAAGATATCAGTCCTGACATTTTTTCAGAGATATGTCGCTTTCAGTGTCAGTATAGTACGTTGTTGTCGCCTCCTCATTGGTCGAAACCTTCCTTTGAACAGAGACAAACAAAACGGCTCTATTTTAGTCAACCACACTGAACTGATATGTTCCTTAATGTTCACGAATGTATAACATTTGTTGGGAAATTTATTAAGTTTTGATAAAAGTTCCAAAACAGATGTAATAGGATCAGTCAGAAAATGTTAGCTGACTGATGATTTAGCTTGAGAACTAAGTTGACCAGTTGATAACTATTGTGTTGGGATATTTTAGTTTTGATAAATTATGCCAAAATAATATCAACTTGTGTTATTGAAGCTAATTTACAGATAACAAATTGATGGGGTCATCACGGAATCAGAAGTAGACGATCGAGATCAGACGAGGCTGCAGATGAGACTGATCGAGATCAGATGAGTTAGATGAGTTCCGAAGTCAACTGATGAGCTATGCAAATCAGATGTGAAGAAAAGCTAAAGCCAGCAAATCAGAAGAGAAGGTTGCAGATCAGAAGATGAGCAGATGAGACTGATCAAGATCAGACGTGATCAAGATCAGATATGATAAACTGATATGCTAACCTGATGTATTGACCTAATGCTATCCTGATAATGTTAATCTGAAGATGTGTTGATCCGATCGGTTTTCCGATCGAAAAAAAGAAGAAATCGATAGCTCGAGTCAAGTGACCGAGGGTCGAGAAGTAAAAAAGTGACTGAGGGTCGGGATGTACGAATTCGGAAGAGCTTAACTCAAGCTTCGAGTGTCAAGATGCTCGATCGACATAAGGTCCGGCCAAGAGAAGTCCATTGAATCAAGAAACCTCGAGACTCGGATAACTCAAGGCTCGATAACTCAAGGCTTAGATAACCCGAAGGCTCGGATAACTCAAGGCTCGGGATAACTCAAGGCTCGGATAACTCAAGGCTCAGATAAAATCAAGGCTCGGATAGAATCAAGATCCCGAGACTCGGAAGAAATCAAGAATATAGCCAAGTTAGATTCAATTTGACGTGGACCAATGAGAGGAAGACAACAAGCCCTGAAAAAGGCGCAAAAAAAGCTACAGAATAGTATGGATTTGAATGTGACTCCATCCAACGGTAACATTTAAATCCGCACTATAAATACAAGTTCTTCCATCAAATTAAGTGTGGAGAATGTGGAAGTGTGTGAAATGCGTGAAAACACCATTGAAGCAACATAGCCAAATCATCTAGCATTTCCACCATAGAACACAGATCAAGAAATACACGCATATATTCAAGAGTGTTCTACCCTAGATCTAAGCACAAATGTAATATCCTAAGCTTAGAGAGATTTTCCCATCCTTAGCATTGAAGCTAAACAAATGTAAGGGAAAATCTCAACCTAGTTGGAAACCAAACAAACCTTACCCAAATCAGTTTGGTAGGATAAGTTTGTAGGTGAGTGTGAACTCGATAAACATCTAGCAATCCCGAAAGGGAGGGTAGGCAATCTCGTGAGGGAGATAAGTCCCATTTGAGTGTAAACTCGGTAAACATCTAAGCAATCCCGAAAGGGAGGGTAGACAATCCCGTGAGGGAGATAAGTCCCATTTGAGTGTGAACTCGGTAAACATCTAAGCAATCCCGAAAGGGAGGGTAGGCAATCCCGTGAGGGTGATAAGTCACATTTTGAGTGTGAACTCGGTAAACATCTGTTGGGTGTTGGACTAACTCGTTAAACTAAGTCCAGTCGGTTAAGTTGGTTTAGTTGGTGCCCCTGATGATAGGGAAGAGTGGATGTAGGAGTTGGACTCCGAACCACTATAAAATATGTGTTCTTTACTGCTTTATGTTTTTACTTGCCATATGCATTCAATTATAAGCAAAACACAATACATGAGCTTAAAACGTAAAAAAATTGGAATCACTCTGCCCTCACCCCTATTTTATATGCATTACATGTTTCTTCCGCGCACATGGGTTTTCCTAAATCAAGACCATCAATTAGTATTAGAGCACGGAGTTCAAAAGGTCACTATTTTTTTAATGTGAACATCTGTACTGATACCATCAATTGGTATCAGAGCGGGGAGTTCAAAAGGTCACTATTTTTTCAATGTGAACATCTGTACTGATACCATCAATTGGTATCAGAGCGGGGAGTTCAAAAGGTCACTATTTTTTCAATGTGAACATCTGTACTGATACCATCAATTGGTATCAGAGCGGGAGTTCAAAAGGTTCACTGATTTCAAAGTGACCACCTGAACTGATCTATTTTAAAACCTGTTTCTATACTGATACCAACAATTGGTATCAGAGCAGGGGTTCAAAAGTTCACTAGATTTTAATGTGAACACCTGAACTGATCTTTTTAAAACAAAAAAACCGATCTCTGTATAAATGCATATATTTTAAATGTTTTGGCGTCATTATCAAAAAGGGGGAAATTGTTGGGATATTTTAGTTTTGATAAATTATGCCAAAACAATATCAACTTGTGTTATTGAAGCTAATTTACAGATAACAAATTGAGGGGGAACTCACGGAATCAGAAGTAGATGATCAAGATCAGACGAGGCTGCAGATGAGACTGATCGAGATCAGATGAGTTAGATAGTTCTGAAGTCAACTGATGAGCTGTGTAAATCAGATGTGAAGAAAAGCTAAAGCCAGCAAATCAGAAGAGAAGGTTGCAGATCAGAAGATGAGCAGATGAGACTGATCAAGATCAGACGTGATCAAGATCAGATATGATAAACTGATATGCTAACCTGATGTACAGACCTAATGTTATCCTGAGATACTGACCTGAAGATGTGTTGATCTGGTCAGGCAAGAAGAAATCAGATAGCCTGAGTCAAGTGACCTGAGGGTCAGTAAGTAAAAGTGACCTGAGGGTCATGATGTCTGAATTCGTAAGAGCCGAACTCAAGAAGCCCGAGTGTCAAGATGCCCGACGATAAGGTCCATTGAATCAAGAAACCCGAGACTCGGATAACTCGAAGGCTCAAATAACTCAAGGCTCAGATAACTCAAGTCTCGAGATAACTGAAGGCTCGATAACTCGAAGGCTCGGATAACTCAAGGCTCGGATAACTCAAGGCTCGGATAAAATCAAGGCTCGGATAGAATCAAGATCCCGAGACTCGGAAGAAATCAAGAATATAGCCGTTAGATTCAGCTGACGTGGACCAATGAGAGGAAAACAACAAGCCTGAAAAAGCTGCAAAAAGCTACAGAATAGTATGGATTTGAATGTGACTCCATCCAACGGTAACATTCAAATCCACAATATAAATACAAATTCTTCCATCAAATTAAGTGTGGAGAATGTGGAAGTGTGTGAAATGCATGAAAACACCATTGAAGCAACAGAGCCAAATCATCTAGAATTTCCACCATAGAACACATAGCAAGAAATACACGCATATATTCAAGAGTGTTCTACCCTAGATCTAAGAACAAATGTAATATCCTAAGCTTAGAGAGATTTTCCCATCCTTAGCATTGAGGCTAAACAAATGTAAGGGAAAATCTCAACCTAGTTGGAAACCAAACAAACCTTACCCAAATCCGTTTGGTAGGATAAGTTTGTAGGTGAGTGTGAACTCGGTAAACATCTAGCAATCCCGAAAGGGAGGGTAGGCAATCCCGTGAGGGAGATAAGTCCCATTTAAGGGAGGGTAGGCAATCCCGTGAGGGAGATAAGTCCCGTTTGAGTGTGCACTCGGTAAACATCTAAGCAATCCCGAAAGGGAGGGTAGGCAATCCCATGAGGGTGATAAGTCCCGTTTGAGTGAGAACTCGGTAAACATCTATAGGCGATCCCGTGAGGGAGATAAGTCCCGTTTGAGTGTGAACTCGGTAAACATCTGTTGGGTGTTGGACTAACACGTTAAACTAAGTCCAGTCGGTTAAGTTGGTTTAGTGGGTGCCCCTGATGATAGGGAAGAGTGGATGTAGGAGTTAGACTCCAAACCACTATAAAATCATGTGTTCTTTACTGCTTTTATTTTTTACTTGCCATATGCATTCAATTATAAGCAAAACACAACACATGAGCTTAAAACGTAAAAAATTAGAATCACTCTGCCCTCACCCCTGTTTTATATGCATTACACAATTTTTCCGCATTTCATGGGTTTTCCTAATCGGGACAAATTCGGGACCAACATATTGTATAGAACAACTGATGTAAAGTTAGAATAGATCACACATTGAGGGGGAACTCAATGTTAGTCTTGAATATTAGAAGTGAAGATCAGGAGTGAACATCAGAAGATCAAAACCTATCTGAAGACATGAAGAAGACATCAAGACTGAAGACCAGATCGAAGTACATCAGATGAAGTCGGTAAGTTGAGCTAAGACAACTTACAGTTGAAGACTTCAAGTAGGGCAGATCAGTTTATCTGATCTGTTCAGTTCCCAGAAAGGTTTAACTCTGGAAGTTACAACCTACATCAAACAAATCAATCAGACAACAAGCATTTAGATCTATCAAGACCAGCATTCATGGTACTTGTTAGCCAATGAGAGATCGACACGTTTGTACAGAAATGATAGGACTCAGGGTTTAAGGCTTAAAGTTCAACGGCTAGAAAGGACAAAATTGCACGCTTTCGGCCATGCCGACTCTGATGAAAATCATATCAACTCTGCAAGTCTACCTAAAATAGACCGAAATTCGAATTGCTCGTTGGGCTAGTTTGATTTTGTGCCTATAAGTATGGAATCATACCTTCATAGTAAGGTTACGGAAATTATCATCAAGCTCAAGCTCTCAAGATTTATGCACGGAGAACACAAATTTAAGATTTATTCTTAAGTGTTCATCCCATAGTTCTTAGCATAGAATACTTATCCTTTAGCTTTAGGCTACTTAAAAGATAGGATAGTATTCCAGTTGGAACAACACAAATCTTATACCCAAACAAAAGTTAGGTTAAGTTTGTTATAGCAAGATTTCTGTCTAGGGTTTCTAGATCAGATTTCTAGGATTGGTTGAGTGAGAACTCGTGAAACATCTGTTGGTTGTACTGTGTTGGACTAACACATTAAACTAAGTCCAGTTGGTTAAGTTGGTGCCCCTGCTGATAGGGAAAAGTGGACGTAGGACAAGTTGTCCTAACCACTATAAATCTGTGTGCCTTTACTTTGCTTTACACTTACTTGCACACTACTCTTGTTATCTGCATGCATATTCTGTACCTGGATCAGATTAGCATCATGCTACTGATTTGATCAGTTTGACGCCCTTGTCATCTGATCTAAACCTTACTGGTCAGAATCCTTATTTGTTTATAACTTGTTTTCACACGGGTTAACTTATCTTCCGCACCATCAGTTAAACTGATAGACGCCGAACTGATTTTCTTGACAAATCAGTAAGTCGGATATCAGTCCAAACTGATTCACATCGCACTCTGATCAGACATACGTGCAAATCACATCTGATCTACTAAAAGTTTTTGAAGTCTATTCACCTCTCCCCTCTAGACTTCAACCCTCACTGAAACCTGTTCGAGACCTACAAGTGGTATCAGAGCAGTGGTTCTTCCGACCACTGACTTTGAATATCATCGGTTCTTGAGGAAGAACCTTTGTGGTCACTTGAACTAATCTTTGAAAACCATTTTTAAAACTCATATTTTTTAAAATCACCACAAACATGGATAACACTTCAGGTATGCATCATAATCTACCCATGTTTTCTGTTGATGAGTATGCAGATTGGTCCATCGACATGAGAGACCATCTGGGAGTGATCAGCAACAAAATGGATGAGATTCTTGAGATAGGACCAATTATCATCTATCACTTTAACCCAGCTGAAGCAGGACGAGATCCTACGCAACCAGTTGGAGCAAGAATCAGAAAGAGTCCCTCTCTGATGGATGTAGATGAGTGGAAATTGTCTAATCTGGATACTGTTGCCAGACATCTCATTATGAAAACTATGGATGCTACTACACGAGAGAAAGTGAAGTATCTGAAGACAACTAAGGGAGTTTGGGATACGCTTGTTGAAATCTGCAGAGGAAATGAACAGATAAAGGACAGTAGTCTGCAAGCTGAGCTAATTGTATTTGAGAAACTCAAGATACTACTGAATGAAACAATTGATCAATTTGATGGAAGGATCACACGTGGAGTCAACCGACTTCGTGATCTAGGACGAGTAATGTCAAACAAGGATATCAACTACAAGATTCTCAGATCGTTGACTAAGAAATGGGATACCATGGTGACCGTGATTAAGGACTGTCAAGATATTGCTAACATGAAGCCAAATGATCTAATCTTCAGTTTGAAAGCCCATGAGTTTGACCTGATTGAGAGAGGACAAGGATCAGATGATGTTCCTACTGAAGCTGCTACAAACTCAGCTAAATCTGTTGCATTCCAGGTAACCAGTAGCAGTTCACGAATTGTTGAACCGGTTGGAAACATCATCAGCGCAGGCCAAACAGATTGCACTTCTAACTAGAAAACTTGAACGAACAAATGTTCAGATGGGCAAGTACAGAAAGTTCTATGATGACTATCGATGAAGCAGAGGAAGAGATCGAAGATCTTCTGACAGATCACAAGAGAGGTATCGTTCTTCAGATGATAGGGACAACAGAAGAGATGACCGGAAAAATGATCACAGAGATGAAAGAAAAGAAGATCGTAGAGAGGACCGAAAAGAAAACAGACGTGATGATAGATCAGATAAGAGAAATTCTGACTACCGACAGAGTGGAAAGTCTCCTGACAGATACTACAGAAGAAATGATTCTCCAAACAGAGGAAGTTCTGGAGATTCAAGGGTCTGCTATAACTGTCAGAAACTAGGACACTACAGTGCTGATTGCTCCGACCTAATTCCCAAAGAGAGAGAAGAAAAGCAGAACAAAAGAGAACAAAGGTTCCGAGATAGAAAAGCTATGATTGCAGACACATCTGGTATTGATGATTCCTATCTGCCATCATATGACTCAGGTTACTCATCTGTTGAAGATTTCTATCTGATTACCACAACTGATGATGTCGAAGATATGAACTTCTCATCTGATGATGACATCTGTCTGATGGCCAGAGAAACTGACCATTTTGAGGTAATCTCTAAACCTTCTGTGGTTTCTTGTTCTACACCTATTGTGCTTAGCACATCTACTGGAGAGATTAATCTGCAGGTCTACAATGACCAATTGCTTGATGATCTCTCTAATGCAATAGATACTTATACACGAGTGGAAGTTGAGAACAATAACCTAAGGGCTGAGAATATTCGGCTTGTCAAGGATATTGAGGCAAGTAAAGCAGCTGAACTAAAATCAGCTGAAACTGTTCAGAAGATGACTAAAGAACTGGAGTTTCTGAAAGTCAGTACTTCTGATCAGGGAAAGCTGATTAAGGAACAATTGGCTCTCAATGAACGACAAGCTGGAAAACTCAAAGTCCTTCAGGCTAAGTTTGATGAATTCTTCCGATTACATGAGAATCTGAAAATTTCTGAGGACAATTTGCGTAAGAAAATAGAGGTTTTCATGAAATCTTCTAAGACTGTTCAAGATCTGAACAACTATTTTCGTACGCCAATTGATAAGAAGGGAATTGGGTATGAGAACCCTTCTGGATCCTCAAAAGCCCCGTCTATTTCACATCAGAAAAGTGTAACCAAACGAGTTTCTGATCAAAATACACGAAAAGCCAAATCTGTATCAGATAAGGGAACATAAATGGACCCCAACTGATCAGACACCAACCGAGGAATCAATAGAAGAATCTTGTTCTTCTGAAGAGACCTCAGCCAAATCAGCAGAGTAGGCCTCAGTTTGGACCATCTCGTAAGGGACAGTACCAGCTGAAGTCAACTCAATCCAAGCTGCCTAACAAGCAAGCGAAGGGTAAACTGCTAAGACCATCTATGCCAAAAAGATATGAATCTTTTAATGGTAGCAGTCGTACCTACCCTTACAATCAGAAACCTAGGGCTGCTGTACCTGAGCCCCACCTTACAATAAGAAGACAAGTTTCAATGAAAAATCTCAAGTCTTCTGATTGACCAAGGCCCACAGCAATACTCATACTAACCAGATTACATATGAAGAGACGTATGAGTATGTAGATGTTTATGGGAGACAAATTAAGCCCTCTGTTTTTAACAAAGGTGCCAGATTTGTTTGGATCCCGAGTGCCAGATTTGATTGGATCCCGAAAGGTACTTCTAACCCCCCAGGACCCAATTCTACTAGGGTACCTAAAATCTGATTTGCTCGCAGGCTCGAGTGGGACTGGCTAATAAAGGAGGTGTACAAGCAACTATCTGGTACATAGATAGTGGATGTTCAAGACACATGACCGAAAGTCATCTCCTCAGCAACTACATTGAGAAACCAGGCCCACAAGTTCTCTTTGGGGATGACAACTTTGGTTTTACCAGAGGAGTTGAAACCTTAGTGAACGATGATGTACAGGTTACAGGTGTTTCATACGTTGACGACTTAAGGCACAACCTGTTATCTGTATCACAGTTTTGTGACAACGGATTTAGTGTTGATTTCTCATCAGATCAATGCACAGAGACTCAACAGATTTTGCTAACTAGCTCCAGAAAAGGAATGATTTATACAGCAGATTGGGACAGTTGTCCAAGAAATGCATGCTTGATTATTAAGAGTTCAAAGAGCTCCAGTTGGCTCTGGCACAAGAGAATGATCCATCTAAACTTCAAAACTCTTAACAAGATAGCAAGGATGTCCTTGGTTGAAGGTCTCCCGAATGAAGTATTCTCTAAGGATCAGACATGTGCCGCATGTCAGAAGGGAAAACAAGTTAAAGCTTCATTCAAAGGGATACCTTCACCTCCATCCAGCAGAGTATTGCAACTGCTTCATATGGATCTATTTGGACCAGTTACGCCTCTTAGTTTCAGTGGACGCAAATATACTCTGGTGGTCGTGGATGATTATTCCAAGTTCACCTGGGTTGTATTCTTGTATAAGAAGAGTGAAACTACAACAAAACTACCTGAATTGCTCAAGAAAATTCAGAATGAAAAGGGTCTCAGCATAGTGAAAATTAGATAAGATAAAGGTACATAATTCTTGAACCAGTTTATATCTGACTTTTACTCTGAGTTTGGTATACAACATGAGACGTCAGCTACCAGAACACCACAACAGAATGGCGTGGCAGAAAGAAGAATCAGAACACTTAAAGAAGTTGCACGCACCATGTTAGCTGAGCATGCAACACAAAGCCGTTTCTGGGCAGAAGCTATCAATACTGCTTGTCACACGTAAAACAGATGTTCTCTGACTAAGATTCACTTTAAAACACCCTATGAACTGTGGAAGGGCGGAAAACCTCGTGTTTCCTACTTTCATGTGTTCGGGTTCAAGTGTTTCATACACAATAATGGGAAGAGTCAGTTGAGAACCTTCGATGCCAAGTCAAATGAGGGTATATTCTTAGGATATTCCTCAACCAGCAAAGCATTTAGGGTTTTCAACAAACGAAACCTAGTTGTGGAAGAAACACCTCATGTGGTCTTTGATGAGTCAACATCTGATCAAGAGAAATCTGCCGCAGAACAAGATGTACCAGACAAACCAGATTCACTGAAAATGGATCAGTTAAGGCTCAAAGGAAGGATCTAAAATACGTCACTATATATGTTCCTAACTTTGACCTTGACGATTCACCATGTCGATCAGACCCCAAGGTACGTACAACTGTCAGTGAAGAAGCTTATACAGCTGAGACAGTAACAACTGAACCATCTGGTTCAAGGGGAACACCGGATGTTCCAGCAGACAAACATCAGCACATGATGAGTCCAACATCAGTTGAGATATGTCCATGCCAAGTGGATCCTACTCAAGTACCTCTCCCAATCTCTAGTGATGAATCTTTATCAGAAGAGGATGATGTTCTCCAAACTGATGATAATCAGAACAGAAGGACTTGGATAACCAGTCATCCAACTGACCTGATCATCGGAGACCCATCTGATAGAGTCAAAACTAGACATCAGATTGGTGAAAGTGCAATGTACTGTTGTTATCTGTCTTTGAAGGAACCACTCACAATTGAAGAAGCTCTTCAAGATGCAAGCTGGATTCTAGCCATGCAAGAAGAACTAGAACAGTTTGAGAGAAATCAAGTTTGAGAACTTGTAGACAGACCAACTCATCAAGATGTGATTGGTACTAAGTGGGTCTTCAAGAACAAGAAGGGTGAGCACAACGTGATAACCAGAAATAAGGCAAAACTTGTTGCTAAGGGATATTCACAATCAGAAGGGATTGATTATGATGAAACCTTTGCACCAGTCGCTCGCCTGGAAGCCATTCGGCTGTTTCTGGCTTATGCAGCTCATAGGGGATTTACTGTGTATCAGATGGATGTAAAGAGTGCATTCTTAAACGGGGTACTAGCTGAGAAAGTTTATGTTGAACAACCTTATGGATTTGAAATGAGCAACCAAGTGTACCGTTTAAGAAAAACTCTTTATGGACTGAAACAGGCTCCAAGAGCTTGGTATGATACACTATCCCAGTTCTTGATAGAGAATGGTTTCACCAAGGGCTTGATTGATAGGACCTTGTTCAGAATAGAAGATGGAGAAGATATTCTGATGGTTCAGATCTACGTGGACTATATAATCTTTGGTTCTCCTAATCAGAAGCTATGCGAGAAATTCAGTAAACTGATGCAAGGGAAATTTGAGATGTCCATGATGGGTCAAATGAGCTATTTTATGGGTCTTCAAGTCAAGCAAGCTCATCCCCGTATCTTCATCTGCCAGGCAAAGTACACAAGGAATTTGTTGGCTAAGTATGGAGTTCAGAATTGCAAGGAAGCCAGAATTCCAATGTTGACTGCATTTAAGATGAATCCAGATGAAGGTGGTAAGAAGACTAATCAGAAAGAGTATAGGGCTTTGATTGGATCATTACTATACCTGACTGCAAGCAGACCAGACATAACTTTCACAGTAGGTGTATGTGCCAGATTTCGGGCTAATCCCAAGCAAAGTCATTGGAAGCAGCTAAGCGGATCCTGAAGCATCTGAAGGGTACTGTAAACTTAGGTTTATGGTATCCAGCAGATGATAATCTAGAACTTAGTGGGTACTCTGATTATGATTATGGAGGTTGCAAGATAGACAGAAAATCAACCTCGGGTACCTGTCAGTTTTTAGGTAGTAAGCTGGTCTCTTGGTTCTCTAAGAAGCAGACATCTGTTGCCACATCTACTACTGAAGCAGAATATATGGCTGCAGGAAGTTGTTGCTCCCAACTGCTCTGGCTATGTCAGCAGCTGAGGGATTATAACATTGTAGCTACGAATGTGCCTATTTTCTGTGACAGTAATTGTGCAATTGCTATCACTCAGAACCCAGTTCTGCACACAAGATGCAAGCATTTGGACATCAGACATCACTTTATAAGAGACCATGCAGAAAAGAAGAATATCATTATGGAAAAGATTCATACTGATAAGCAAAGAGCTGATATCTTAACCAAGCCCCTAGCTGAAGTCAGATTCAGAGAATTATGTAACGAGCTGGGACTACTGGACTTAGGAGATGAAGCCCCAGAGTATTTTTGTGGCTTAATCTCAAATACCAGTTGGTTAAGAAACTGATAGTAGTAAGAAGGTCAGATGAAAGGGGAACTTCATCTGATCAGGAAGGATCAGTTGGGAACTGATCAAACACGAAGAACCGTTGAAGAAGGAATTTCAAATAATAAGATTAGTACAAAAGAAGATCAATCTGTTAAGATTACATTGTTGGGAAATATTACTAAGGGATAGGCAAAACTTAAGATCAATAGATCAACTGAACAGTCGTCATGAGGAATTGACTGATTACAACATCATTCAATCAGATATGCATTTCTGTTTTTTTTGTTGTTGTTTATCTTTGATCTTATCTGGTTTTACTATACTCAAGTACATATGACGCACGTCCTGCAAAATATTAAATGCGGACGTGGGGAATATGTATTCAATGGCTTTTAATACGCTTTTTTAAAATCCAAAAGTTGTCTGTTTAAAATCCCTGACCACACGATTTGCTTTAAAATAAACCGCTTAATCCTGAATGTTCATTTTGGTTAATCGATTGAAATCCTGCATCGATTTTCCAAACCCACTTTCCCTCCAAATTTCTATAAAATGAAAAAAACCCTTCTAAACACACTCTTCTTCGCCCTAAATTTCTCAAAGCACTCAAATTGAAAACAAATGTGCATCCAAGCGATTTTTGGAGCATTTCTCATAAACCAAAGTCTTTCTAATCATAATCCTTTTCAAAAAAATTCTCTGGTAAATTGCTTATGGTTTATAACACTTGTTTTCATGTATTTTGAACTGTAAAATGTTTTATGAAATATGTGTGTTTATTGAAAAGGTTATTAACTTATGTCACTGATCCCTGTTCTTAATCATAAATGTTATTAAGTGCTTATAATTCTGTATTTCTGCAGATGGCTACACACGGAAATGGAAAAATCATGTGTAACTATGCTGCACTTGTCCAACAAGTTGTTGAGGATCGATATGTGACTTTCGGGGTAACTCAGGACCCAGAATCACAAGAAGTTGAGCAGATTTTGAGGGAAAAAAATCTATATCACCATTGCTCACGGCAAGGGAACCCGGTGATGCAATACGAAGCCTTGGAATTTCTTCGCAATCTGGAAATAACAAAACCGGGAGATGAACTCAAGTCGACTGTGAATGGGGAAAAAATCATCGTTTCAAATGCCGACTTAATTAGATTGTTTGGACCTCCCAGAGGAAAAATTCTGCCTACTCATTACTGAGATGATGATGATGAGAAAATTTGAGAAGAACTCTTCCGTGAAGCGGATAAATGTCATACTTCTGGTTTTGTAAAACCCATGCTGAAGAGAAAGTATCAACTGCTCTTTGATATTCTCTCAAAGACGATTCTTAGAATCTCTTTCAGTTACGACGGACTGACATCTGTCAAACTGCACTACTTGGCTGCTTTAGTAGATATGGCCAAGAATATCAACTGGTTAGGGACATTGAAAGTTGTGCCCGTTCAAGAGTATCAGAAGTTTGGGATCAATGAGAAGAGATATGTCTATCTGAAGAAGAGGATCGAAAATTTGAATAAGGTTGTTGTGATTCTGAGGGATAAACTACCAGAGATGGAATGGGATGAGAATGGTCTAAAATACTACAAAGCATTTATGATAACATCAGCTCGGATCTTTGGTCCATCAAATGAGGACCCTCAGGCAACCACAAAGAAGAAGAGGAAAACAGCTGCTGGTCCATAAGAGGCAGCCCAACCTACAATTGCTAAGAAGAAGAAAGCCAAAGCTGGTGCCTCGGGTGTCAGAACAAAGAAATACAAGCAGACTCCAATGACTCTGTTCTTGGAAGGAGGAGCAGAGGAGGAGGAAACTGATACCAAGAAGGAATCTGCTAAGAGAAGAGCAGAGAGCAAATCAGCTGGTTCTAGCAAGAAACACTCTGACACATCTGGGAAACAAAGGTCCCAAGCTGCTAGTTCACCAGATCAACCAGAGGAGGAACCAACTGGTGGTGAACTGATTAATTCCCCCTCTCCTCAATCAAGAGCTTAATCACCTGCTCGATCGCAAGAAAAGGAGCTTAAACAGATGGAAATCTCTCCCTCTTCTTCTCCAATGGAAGAAGATATTGCTGGAGAACAAGTGAAGGAACATCAGAAGGGACAAAGGCAGAAGATTGAACAGCCAGAAAAGGAACCACAATAGGTGGTGTTAGAAGCAGAACCTCCACAAGAACCTGCAAAGGAGAAATCTGATATTGTGGAAACTGATCAACCCTCATCTTCAATAGACAAGTATGTTTCCAGGGTAGACAAAACAGTTTCTGGTCACATGATCAGACTGCGCATTGAACGAGAGCTAGAACTTACTTTCCCTGAACTGTCTGATCACTCTATGATCAAGGATGAGGTTGTGGAGATTCTGGCCTGGAGAGATCTGCTATTAAAGGATTTCACTGACTTCATCATCGTTATGGAGCAGATGGGTGGAGCTAATGAGTTTGCTAATTTTGACTTCGACATGAAGAAAGTCGCTGGAGTAAACTCACCAGTTGCCCTACTGTCTGCTGATGCAGTTAAAAGGTTAGTTTACCAGAAGTTGGGTAAATCAACAGATGAAGAAGTTAAGGAAGGTGAACCGCAGAAGGAATATGAAGTTGCCGATGAAGGTGGAGCTGGTGTTTCAGCACTTGACCAACCACCGAAGGCGAACGTGACTGAGGCAACTGTTGGACCCTCACAAGATCCAACAGGTCAGGCCATTTTGTCAGTTCCTGCAACTCATGTAACATTTGATCAACTAAAAGAGATCAGATCATGCTTTAAAGAACTGCTGCAACAAGAAGTTGAGGATGTTCTGGCGAATTCTATTAGCAGCACAATATCAGACCATCGCCATACATCAACTAAAGTCATGGAGGAACAAAGGCAGTATATGACTTCCCAGGTAACTGATTTGAAAGAACAATTTGCCATGGATATTAAGAAGGTCACAACTGACTTCACGAAGACTGTGAATGAAATTCTGGCATATATCTCAAACCTGGAAGTTTCTCTACTGGTGGCACTTGACAAGCTTAGTGGAACTGAAGAAAAGCTGGACAAGCTAAACCTCACTTTCTCATCTGCCATATAGAGACTGCCATTGCCGAGCAAGTGAACAAAATCAGAGACTTATCTGTTCAAGCTCAAGGATTGAATGTTAAGGACCTCAATCAGGTGCTTGCTGTCAATTTTGGCTCCATGACTTCCCATATTTTGGCCGTTTTTTATCAAACCAAAGAGGGGGAAGGACATGTTGAGAAACCAACAGATCTGATCAGGACAATAGAAGAACTCATCCAGACAGTTGAATCGCATGGCCAAAGGTTAGATGATCTGGATGATATGGCAATTGAAGTTAAAGCAAGGTTTGAGAGAGCTAAACTGAAGGGAAAAGGAACTGGTGCATCTCACTCTGCACTTCTACCTCCTCATGCTCAAACTACTCTAAGAGTAACTAGAAGTGCATCAGCTGCTCAGGTAGAAGCTGATAGAAGATTGGCTGCCAGACTGACTGAAGAGCAGGTAGAAGAAGAAGCTAGGCTTAATGAGGAGGAGAGGAAGAAAGAAAAACTAGCTGATTCAGAAGGACTAAAAAGGAGGTACTCTGCCAGACTAAAGAAAGGATAGATTGGAAAAGACTTGTTTGAGCCTCTGATTCCAGCTAAAGTTGAAGACATCATCAGGAAGGATGAGAGGAAAGGAGCAAGAATGGAAGCTTGGTTGAAAATCAGAGCAGAATGGCTGCAGGATGCTTATGTTCTAAACATTGTGCCTACTGAAGAATCTCCTGATGAGGAATTCCTAAATTGGATTGAGAACAAGCATCCGGACTTCCTGAAAGAAATTCAGAAGGATGCGAAAAGCATAAATTCCAAGATCACACATCCTCCTTATGATGTGTTGGATTACAAGAAGAAACTGATGGGACATTTGACAGACTGGCTTTTGAGAGATTCTACTTTGAATTGCTTGGCAAAGCTGCCATATTTGATCCGGGCCAGGTGTATGATGTCAAATGGAAGCTGTACAGGATCTTCAACATTCCTTAAAGCTTGAGAGAGGTGCCAAAATGATATAAGCCCACTGATTGATGACCAGAAGACTAGAAGATCAATTTCTGTTTTTGTTTTTCAATGTACTGTGTAATTGCTTTATCTGAATGAAAAACATTACCTTTTCTGATCCTAAGACAATCTCTCACTGTCTTCTGATTATCTGTCTTTACATGCTTTATACTTATCAACTGATGGTTTCTCATATGTTTTGGTTTTATCAAAAAGGGGGAAATTGTTGGGAAATTTATTAAGTTTTGATAAAAGTTCCAAAACAGATGTAATAGGATCAATCAGAAAATGTTAGCTGACTGGTGATTTAGCTTGAGAACTAAGTTGACAAGTTGATAACTATTGTATAGAACAACTGGTGTAAAGTTAGAATAGATCACACATTGAGGGGGAACTCAATGTAAGTCTTGAATATTAGAAGTAAAGATCAGGAGTGAAGATCAGAAGATCAGAACCTATCTGAAGACATGAAGAAGACATCAATACTGAAGACCAGATCGAAGTACATCAGATGAAGTCAGTAAGTTGAGCTAAGACAACTTACAGTTGAAGAGTTCAATTAGGGCAGATCAGTTTATCTGATCTGTTCAGTTCCACGAATGGTTTAACTCTGGAAGTTACAACCTACGTCAAACAAATCGATCAGACAACAAGCATTTAGATCTATCAAGACCAGCATTCATGGTACTTACTAGCCAATGAGCGATCGACACGTTTGTATGGAACTGATAGGACTCAGGGTTGAAGGCTTAAAGTTCAACATCTAGAAAGGACAAAATTGCACGCTTTCGGCCATGCCGGCTCTGATGAAAATCATATCAACTCTGCAAGTCTACCTAAAATAGACCGAAATTCAAATTGCTCTCCAACGGCTAGTTCGATTTTGTGCCTATAAATATGGGATCATACCTTCATAGTAAAGTTACGGAAATTATCATCAAGCTCAAGCTCTCAAGATTTCCGCACGAAGAACACAAATTCAAGATTTATTCTTAAGTATTCATCCCATAGTTCTTAGCATAGAATACTTATCCTTTAGCTTTAGGCTACTTAAAAGATAGGATAGTATTCCAGTTGGAACAACACAAATCTTATACCCAAACAAAAGTTAGGTTAAGTTTGTTATAGCAAGATTTTTGTCTAGGGTTTCTAGATCAGATTTCTGGGATTGGTTGAGTGAGAACTCGTGAAACATCTGTTGGTTGTACTGTGTTGGACTAACACATTAAACTAAGTCCAGTTGGTTAAGTTGGTGCTCCTGCTGATAGGGAAGAGTGGACGCATGACAAGTTGTCCGAACCACTATAAATCTGTGTGCCTTTACTTTGCTTTACACTTACTTGCACACTACTCTTGTTATCTGCATGCATATTCTGTACCTGGATTAGATTAGCATCAAGCTACTGATCTGATCAATTTGACGCCCTTGTCATCTGATCTATACTGGCCAGAATCCTTATTTGTTTAAAACTGGTTTTCACACTGGTTAACTTATCTTCTGCACCGTCAGTTAAACTGATAGATGTCGAACTGATTTGCTTGACAAATCAGTAAGTCGTATATCAGTCCAAACCGATTCACATCGCACTCTGATCAGACATACGTCCAAATCACATCTGATCCACTAAAAGTTTTTGAAGTCTATTCACCCCTCCCATCTAGACTTCAACTCGAAGTAGCTTGTTTAGGGTCTTTTGAGTCAGTACAAAAATAGTGTTCAGGATCTTCTGGTCTTCAGGATCTTATGTCTTCAGGCTCTACTGGTCTTCAGGATTCTTCTGAGTTCTTCAGACAAGTCTGATAAACCTAACCTGAACTATATCTGCTGACTATACATGGTGCAGGTAGTCCTGAATCCTAATAACTATTTGTCTTAAATATATTCTAATGTATGTATATCATATTTGACATGTGTGATAGAGTTATATCTACTAGTTAAAATAAAACGTGTATTGTATAGTGCAAGTGGTTGGTAATAAGATGAGCTAGTTGAACATTTGGCTATGGCCCTCCAAAACTGATGAACCATTCAATAGAGTTATAAATTACTCACATGTTCAGAGCACGATGAGCTCAATGTTCACCTAAGTTCGGGTAGGTTCAAAGGCAAAACTTCTGACCTTCTTCAGATTGAAAGATAACATCGACCTCGTAATGCGATGTCAAACGCTACAGGCAAATTTATAGTCCATTTGTAACCCCGATCCAACAAAACAAAAATCAATAGTTGACGTTAAAAGGAGGATGTACTCACTATATCCTTTAAAAAAAGGGTTCGAACTTCTGGGTAGGAGTTTGGACGTTTTCCTTTCTAAAACCTCCTAAACATATAAAAAATCAACTTCCTTAATTTTTTTTGGGAAACCAACCACCTAGGCTGCTCCGAAGCGGTGTCAACAAGCCTATTCCCTTTTCGGTCCTCTCCCAGGGCATGGGAACTAGAAAGAGGTCTTTAGAACCAACTACGGCTATGCCTGGAAACAACGCTCAGTTAGCGAAAAGTTAGGGGGAGCTGAGGAGAACAACAACCCTTGGAGGACCGTATCAGACGTGCCCACTAACAGGAGGAGTCGGTCACCTCTTACTCCACGATTAGGCGCAACAACACAGGGTAGTCCCATTCAACCACACAGGATTGTGGGAGCGAAAGCTACTGGCCTACCTATGGTCTTGGGTCTGCCTACGAGGGCTCCCGCTAGTAAGCTCTCTTGCGACTGGGAACGAGGGGACATCGAAGCGGTCCTTACTCGATGAGTTCCACGATCTCCCCTCAACTACATAGTATTTGAATTCATCTATATCCATATTTGACTTTATGTATATCTAAAATTCATTCAATAAAACATATTTCACAAATTTTGGGATTAATTGACACATATATTTAGCTTCATCTATATTCATATTTAAATTTCGTGTAATTTTAAAATACTTGAATACAAATCAGTTTAATTAAATTGACAAAATTTAAAATTACATTAATGATATTTTTTTATATTAATTTTTTTGAATAAAATTTATCAACTCAACATACCGACGTTTATATTCATAAATTTACAATTTTTTTGAAAAAAATATTAAATTGATTGAAATTATACAAATAAATATTAAAAAAAATACTATTACCCCTGTTCCAACTCTTTGTTCACATTTACTATTTTTTCTATTTTAGCGAGCGAGTTTTTTTTAGTATTTAAAATGATAAAGTAATTTTTAAGGAGACATATAATAAATGAGATGTAGATCTATCATACCCCTCCTTAAAGGCACTTTGTCATTTCATATACTAATAAACAACTCGCTCGCTAAAATACGAGAAAAAAATAGGTGTGAACAAAGAGTTGAGACAGAGGGAGTATCACTTTATTATAATTTGGAAATATTCATTGAAATATTCCTTTTAAAAAAATATCATGAATTACAACAGTACACAATTAAAAAAATATAAAAGAAGAATGTTTATTACCTAAATGTTGGGAAAATTTATAGTTTTGATGAAAGTTCCAAAACACGTGTAATATGACCAGTCGAACCTGTTAGTCGACTGATGATTAGATAGGAAACCAACTGACCATGTTAGATAACTGATGTAATTAGAGTTAGGTCATATATTGAGGGGGAACTCAATATATCAGACCAGTCTTGTGAAGACCAAAAGATTCGAAAAACGCAAGACACTTAAGATCACTAGATCAGATATGTGGAACAACCCTTAGGATTTGAAGATTTTCACTATCATGATCATGTTTATAAGCTTAAGAAAGCATTGTATGGCCTGAAACAAGCTCTTACAGCTTGGTATGACAGATTAACTAACTTTCTTTTGCAGTTTGGTTTTGTTAGAGGTGAAGCTGACAAGACCTTATTCATTAAACAGGTTGATGAAGAGTTGACGATTGCACAGATTTATGTTGATGATATAGTATTTGGTGCAACATCAGACAAAATGCTGAATGAATTTGTTGAGGCAATGTCATCTACATTTGAGATTAGCATGTTTGGAGACTTAAATTACTTTTTAGGTCTGCAGATCAAGCAAAAGAATGATGGAATTTTCATTTGCCAAAGCAAATATGTAAGGAACCTAGTGAAGAGATTTAGTCTTGATAACTTGAAGCATATGAAAATACCTATGGGTCATCTCAGAAATTGAGTAAAGAAGTGCTGGTCAAGATGTTGATCACACACTGTACAAATCCATTATAGGTAGTCTTCTCTATTTTACCTCTAGTAGACCTAACATTATGTATAATGTTTGTGTTTGTGCTAGGTACCAAACTAATCCAAAAGAATCACACATGAATGCAGTGAAGAGGATTATCGGATATGTTGCTGGAACAAGAGATCTTGGTATATGGTATACAAAGGATACAAGCAGCGTACTGACAAGTTATAGTGATGTTGATTGGGCATGAGACATTGATGATAGAAAATGCACAAGTGGTGGTTCCTTTTACATGGGTAATAATTTAATTTCCTGGCATAGCAAGAAACAAAATTGTGTTTCACAATCTACAGCAGATATGAGAATTGTTGTTGGTAGTTTTGATCACAAATTTTGTGGTTAAAAAATATGTCTGATGACTATGGACTTGAAAATGATATTCTGACTATGTTTTGTGATAATACCAGTGCTATTAACATCTCTAAAAACCCAGTGCAACATTCTCTTACTAAGCACATAAGTATAAGACATCATTTCATAAGAGACCTTGTGGAAAAAGGAATTGTGAAGTTGGAGTATGTTCCCATTGATAATCAACTTGCTGATATTTTCACTAAAACTCTTGATCATGAGAATGAAACCATCCTCCCACTACTTCCACTCCAAAACATGCTGTCGATTTAAATTAAATAAAAATGCCCAAAAAATAAAAAATAATGTATTATCTAAAATTAAATAAAGTGTGGCCAATTTTTTGTATTAAATAATTAATTTAATTCAATAGTCACAATTAAATAATCATTCAAGTAAAATACAGTCAAATCAAACCAATGTTGCAATAAAAAATGGCGCACACACACACTTCAGCCAGTGTTGCACTTTTTTCTTTTCTTTTCATATACTTAACAGATATTGATCCACCTTTTGAAAAGAGAACATCATAGTAGCGAACTCCGTGCCCCATAGTTAATTAGTGGATTATGAGCAAATTGATGTTATATCAATTTTGAAAATAAGACATCGTAGTAGCGAATTATGTGTTCCATAGTTACTCAATGATTAGTTACATCTAATGTGTGTATCTTTCTTTTGTGCATTTAAGAAGTGTGTGTCCAGTGAATCACAATGACTTGACTCAATAAGAATTTTACTCAAAAACTCATTTAAACAGTGAAAATCAAACAAATTAACTAACTCCTACAAAAATCTAACCTAATGTTGCTTTAAATGTTGTCACATTTTTTACAATATCCACCCTACAGAATTTAGATAGTACACAAACCAAGAGACTTCCTTAGAAAGGATGACGACACGTTGTTCTCAGAAGTGAAAGGTGAACGCATAGAAGCCACCGATGAAGACCTGGTACAAATTTTTGGTCTTCTGGCTAGCGGCGTGTTTCCTGATTCATACAAGTACGACCAAGAACGGCGAATTCTCAATGTAGTTTTGAGACCGACAGATGTACAAGTCACCAAGTCATTTAGAAGACCGATGTTGAGAAGAAAGTATAGGATTCTCTTTGACATTGTCCATAAAGTAATTATTGGGATTACTTTTAGTTTGGATTCCCGTACTCTTGAGAAGATGAGGGTGATGGCTACAATAATTGATCGAGCCAAAGTTGATTGGTTAGGTCTACGGAAGAGACGACTAATGGAGGAATCTTCCAAACTTGTGGTGGATAAGGATGGGAATGCCTATGTTCTGTCTTCCAAAATCACTATGTTGCACAAGGTGTGTTGGAATATAGAGGCACGTAAAACACGTAATCACATGCGCAGAGGGAATTAAAGTTCACCAACAACGAACAATTAATTGCATACAAATTACAATAGTCATAACGAGAAATCTTACAGTAACTCGAGAGCAGATTTCTCTACTACGGTATCCACGTAATCCCCAATTACGGACTTGCACGGATTTGCCAGAGTTGAATCCCGAGACAGATTTGCTAGGAAAATCCAAACTCTAGATCTTATGGAGAAAATATGAAGTGATACTATTTGTGAATCCCAAGAGCTTGTATATGTAGGGAGACTTAGCTTATTTCCCAAGCTAGCCCATTTAGGAAAATAAAATCCCTAATCTTGAATTAAATTAATTCCTTTTAATTTAATTCCCTAAATATAAATCTCTACGGATTTAAATGTCTTATATGAAAATCTCTACGGTTTATTTCCATATAAATTAAATCCTACAATTATATTCCAAATATAATTATTTGGAATTCTTATTTAATTAAATCCAATTTAATTAAATTTTAATAATAATTAATTCCAATTTAATCTATTATGAATTACTTCTCCATAAATTAAATATTAAATCCAATTTAACATTCAATCAACCAACTATAATCCGTAAAAGGGAACTACTTGTTGTGTGACCCATAGGCCCTCATATATCGAGCGATTAGTCAAACTAACGGTCTTAATTGAACCCTAGTCAATAAATCAGACATTCTCAATATATGAAGTACGTTGCGAGAAACATGCAACTACTTGTAACTGAAACGTGGGCAATTGCGATTTCCTCCTTTCATTCACGAATACTCGATTAGTCTTGAACATGATGAAGTGTCTATTCAAATAACTTAATCAATTTATCTCATATCACTAATTGATCATTAGTGTTACACTTAGTCACAAAGTCTAAGTTGACGTGCATTGGCCAATGACTTAGATCCAATTATGATGAGAAGATGAGTATTCTCTCTAAATCCACTTTGAGGAATGAATCCTTTTCTTGGCTCAACTACCACGCACATGCACTTCGTGATGAACCCAATCCAAGTCATATCTACCCATTGATGGGCGCAAGCGTCGGTCATGGTAAAAAATCATCACTCCACACATGTCTTGCGTATTGACCTCAAGTATCGCATCGCTCTAAGGTATTTGTGCATCCATCATGAGATACCTAGTATCTCGTAGTAAGTGAGATCTTACTACACTCTCTAAGAGTATGATGCAGATCACACACCAATCTCCATTGCATCATCAATATCCCTTTCTTGATGATCCTCGATTGGGGCTATTTAAGAATCATGCTTAAGTCATCTGAGTTCTCACTCACTCAATGACAGCAGTGACTCAAGGGAACACATATAAGAATAAATGCAAATAATCAAACATAATATTCTAATGAGTGTAACGCCATACATTTAATATTAAACAAACAATAATATTAAACCAATACTGAATATTATCTGAGTATTATGTCCTTACAATGGATTGTCTTTAGGACACTAACACTAACAAGGTGTCCCTCATCCTGATAGACAATATGGAGGACCTATGAATTGAGTGATGATGAGGTAAAGCCATATCAGCACATTCATAAGATGATGCTTATAGTAGACAGTCTTTTGGCAGGACCTGCTGATGATGAAGAGGCACCAGTTGTTGCCACGAAACAACCTGCCAAGAAGGCGTTGGTCAAGAGAATGAAGCTGGACAAGAAACCAACAAAGGGGATTGAGGTCAAAGAGGCTGAGGCTCCATCAGCCAAGAAGCCTAAGTTTGTGATTAGACACTCCAAATCTTAGTCCACTAATTAATTAGGCCACTGAATAGGCTTTATATTAATTAATATCTTTGTCCTTGGAGTAAAGACAATTCAACATTATTATCCATATCGAAAATAAATTTTCACTTGCAAGATTTGGTTTGATAAAGATTCGGAGCCCACTAAGGGGACAAATCAAACAAGCCGTACTTGCACACGATTCTCCGTGTTAAATCTTAGCAATCGTCATGTAATTAATAATACTGCCCAAGATATAAGGTATCAAATCACTATGATTCTCTTCCCATCATAAGTTAAAGCAATAGTTATTAATTACACACGATTCTATTTAAGGGACGGAGATTAAGAAATAACGAACCACTGAGGACTAATTCTTGTATATTCAGTACTGAGGAATTTATCCTCATGTAGGTCCTATTCAGCGCATCATAATGCACTAGTGTAATCTCTTGGTCAAGACAAGCCAATTTGAGCCTTACACTTCAACCTTTCATGATGGATTGTTCATTTCCATCTGGGTTGTGAATTTGTACTTAGTCACGAGGAACTGTTAATTTGATCTTCTGTGATCTGGTATCACCAAATTAACTACAACTTAATATATACTTACTTATTGAACAAGTTTGCAACAAATATATATAACATTCATTCATATTTAATGCAATAGTGATTAATAATTTATTTCAGTAAATAAATAAGAAATTCAGTTTGATTATACAAAGTAAAAAGCATACTTTTTAGTATAACCCCAACAATTAGGTTATCCTCCCCCCCCATTGGAGTGGAAAGGAGCTTCCTCCAAAACATTTGATGTTGAACCAATGCATATATTTGATTCTGTAAGGTATCAATCTGATCAATCAAAAATTCGTAAGTAAAAAGCACAAAAGGTTTACCATTCACTTGGGTAATGTTGTAGGGAATGTTGCCAACAGAATGAGCAACATTAGATTTCTGTTGTGTGGGACCTGCCATTGGCAGATCAATTATCCTTTCCCCAGACTTTAGTACAATAGATATTCTAAAACTTGTAACAAAACCAGTGATCTTCTCACCCCTAAGTCTTGTAAACTCCCGTTTTTCCAGAAAATGACATATAAGGTTAGGATATGGACTTAAACCCTTTTTAGAATGTTTCCCAACACATATCATCATGTTATCAATTGAACTTATTAAGACAGAATATTTTGTATGAAATTGTGTGTGCTTGTATTTTTCAGAGTGTTGTTAAAAATGTTATGTAACATGTAAAACAACATATAACAGTGGAATTTTTTAAAAATACAGTGCAAAGGATTTTAAAATTTTGTATAGTCTCAATTCAGACTATACGAGCCTCATGGCTAAAAACACCACTCTAACAAATAGTGAGATACACAAGAACCTCTTACAAGATCCTAAAAGGTATAGTGTAAAAACCATATACCAAAAAAATCATTTCACTAAAGTGACTAGTGATCTTATTCAACTTAACACTTGAGCTACTTAGACAAAATCAATACTAATGGGAATGTTAGAATATATTCGACCAATACAAATCAAATAGTATCGACCCTCACACTCCTATATGTTACAAATAATCAAGGTTGTGTCTCAGATACTCAGATACTACTCTCTAAAGTTTGGAGAAGAGCAATTTTGATATCAATTTTCCTCATTTGATTTTGTTCAATGTAGTGTGTATTTATAGACTTCGAATTCAACTGCATTGTCCTATCCACTAGGCTTGGTTTGGATAGCCTAGAAAGTCTCCATCTATTACTCCATGATCTTGTGGTAACCACCCATGATCTTTTTACTTCTCGCTCTTACAACTGCAACTGCTTGACATATAACTGTTATGTCGCCAACCTGCATGTAAGAAACATCCAACAAACCGGAGTTAGTGATAGGTGAAATGACAAATTCCTGATGTTGTGTCAAATGTTGTCCAACATATAAAATAATATTCGTACAACATCAAAAAATCCCCCAGGTTAGCCATTCTACTACAACACACCTGATCTTAAAATTAATAATCCGAACTTGTGTCAGGAAAGAAACAAATAATAGTCATTCATAGAAAAACTATTACTTAACCAAATTATATAAACATAAATCACTAAGCACAACAATAGTGTGCGTAGGCCAAACAGAGTATTCATAAAAGATCAATGACAGAAATGTATACCTATCAGTTAGTTGTCCAATAACAAAGTTTAGAAATTTAAAAAGCAGTAAATAAAAGAATAATGCACATGATCAAATTTTAGTAGTGAAGTAAAGAGAAGGACTAGACCATATGTAATGACTGAAGTTGGTTTAGATGATGATGATATTTTTTATTTAAGTGATGAAAATATTTCTGAACAATTTGCATTTATTACTAAGCAATTCAATATTTTCTAAAAGAAAAATTTAGAATGCCTAATGGTAATTTTCAACCAAGAAATAGGGTTAATCAGAATATATCTCCCTCTGACAAAAAGCTACTTCCAAGTCAGTCAAACAATTTCAATCAACCAAGACAATTTACTAAGGATAACAAGTTTAGTTATGATCTTGAGTATAGGAAAAAGGTTAAATGTGATGTATGTTTTGGACATGGACATGGACATGGACATTATGATAATGAGTGTGCAAATACCTTACTTAAGAAGAAGCTAAACTTTAATGTTACTTTAAGTGATGATTCTGATGATGAAAATGATACTGAAAAATGTGAACTAAGTGTTATGTCTGCTAGAATAGTGTATGATGATACTTTTGATGATGGTATAGATGAGTATGAATCTGATGTTGATTCATATGTTGACAAAACATCTGAGACAATATTTTGTGAATATGATTATGAGATTAACTATTTTGCTGGAACTATTCTGAATTCTGAAATATCAAATTCTACTAAATATAACTCTGAATATCTGAAACTAAAAACAGATTTAGAAAATCCATATATGAGAGATTCACTTATAAAGCTTGAAGTCATTTTAACTAGGAAAGATGTGGAAATTTCTACTTTTGAAAGATGAGCTTAATAGCACTACTGATCTAAATGATGTTGTAATGATTGGAAGATCTAGTAATGTTGGACTTGGGTATGATAAAACTTCTAAATATACTCCAACTTCTAGTAAACCTATTTCTTTTGTAAAAGCTGAAATTTGTACTTCAAAACCTCTAAATCTTAAACAAATGAAATCTGTTGAAATGGTTGAAGAGTATATATATTTTTATTGTACTGGAGTAGGTCACATTTTATCCATATTGTTCTAAGTTAAAAAGAGATTTAAAAGCTGGAATTAGATTGCCTGATAAAATTGAACACCCTATAAATCATTATAACAACTTTACAAAGTTAATTCATTAAAACATGTCATGTAATGTTGTGTATACTTCATTAAAAGCATGTGTTCCTGGATTTTGGTACTTTGATAGTGGTTGTTCCAGACACATGACTGACCAAGTTAATTATCTATCTAACTATACAACACGTGATGATGGTCATGTTACTTATGGTGGTTGCTCAAAAGGTAAAGTGGTTGGTAAAGGAACTTTGAATGTTCCTGGTTTTTTAAAATTGACAAATGTGTTACATGTAAAAGGTTTACTTGCTAATCTGATTAGTATTAGCCAATTATGTGATGATGATTTACATGTAAAATTTGACAAAAATTAATGTTATGTGACAAAAATTATGATTGCTTAATGACTGGTGAAAGATCTGTTGACAATTGCTATTTGGTTGGTTCAAACTAAACTTGTAAAAGTGCTAAACCAGATGATGTTATACTTTGGCATCAAAAATTTGGTCATGCTAATTACAGAAATATTCATAAATTGCATAGACTAGGTGCAGCTGTTGGTTTGCCTGATCTTAATTATGATATTTGAAAAGTCTGTGGACCATGTTAGAAATGTAAACAAGTAAGAATAACACATCAAATGTTATCAGCTTGTACAACAAATAAGTGTTGTGAATTGATTCATATGGATCTAATGGGTCCTATGGAAATAGAAAGCTTAGGTGATAAAAGGTATTCCTATGTTCTTGTAGATGATTTTTCTAGATATACTTGAGTTATTTTTCTTAAAGAAAAATCAGACATCTTCTTTGAATTCAAATTCTGTATAAAAGGTTTATAATTGTTTTAAGATTGAAGGTCAATAGGATAAGATCAGACCATGGAAGAGAGTTTGAAAACAGTTCATTCACTGAATTTTTTGAAAAGAAAGGAATTTGCAAGAGTTTTCTTCACCTAAAACACCTCAATAAAATATCATTTCTGAAAGAAAGAATAGAACTTTGCAAGAAATGGCAAGAGTTATGCTAACCTCAAAAAGTTTGTCTAGGAAATTCTGGGCAGAAGCTTTAAGCATTGTGTGTCACATTGTGAATAGAGTGTTTATTCGTTCTAGTAGTAATTGTACTCCATATGAGATTTTAATAACAAGAAACTAAATTTGAAATATTTTCATGTCTTTGGTTGTGTTTGTTATATTTTGAATTATAGAGACCAGTTGCACAAGTTTGATTCAAAAAGTGATAAATGATTTTTCTTAGGATACTCTAAGAATAGTAAGACTTATAGAATCTATAACTTGAGAACTAACACAATACAAGAATTTGTAAATGTGGTATTTGATGAACTTGCAAGTCTTGCAGGTAAAAGTGTTGAAGACAATGTATCAGATTTGATACAGTTATCCAAAAATACTGATGATTCAGAAAATATGAAGGATATTGATCAAAATGTTACCCCCACATCTGATACAACATTACCCAAAAGTTTAGATATTGAAAATTTGTCACAAGATTCACATTATTCAAAACAGTTGGTCCCTTAAACTAAGATAATGAAAAGTCAACCATAAAATCAGATCATTGGAGAAGCTACTCCGGGTGTACAAACTAGAAGAAAAATGGGTATTCAGATCAATAATTTTGTAAGATCTGTTTACATGTCATCCATATGCAATCAGGTAACTTTTGAGTATTATCATTCTGCATTTGAACCTAAGAATGTTAAAGAAACTCTTAATGATGAAAACTGGACAAATGCTATGCATGAAGAATTAAATCAGTTTGAAAGAAATGATCTTTGGACACTTGTACCTAGACATAATCGTAATATTAATGTTATAAGAGGGCACAGTGGATTTTTAAGAATAAAACTGATGAATCTGGTAACATTGTTTGGAATAAGGCTAGATTGGTTGCTCAAGGATATACTCAAATTGAAGGAATTGACTTTGATGAAACATTTTCTCTTGTAACAAGATTACTACTTGTTGTTGCATGTTTCATTAACATTAACTTGCATCAAATGGATGTTAAAGTTGCCTTCTTGAATGGAATTCTGTTTGATGAAGCTTATGTTGAACAACCTAATGGTTTTGAAGGTCTAGAATATCCTTAACATGTTTACAAGTTAAATAAAGCTATGTATGGTCTTGAACAAGCACCTAGAACTTGATATGGTAGACTTACTGATTTCTTACTTGAATTTGGATTTTTAAGAGGTGAAACTGACATAACCTTATTCATTAAAAATTCTAAGAATGATATCATGGTATATGTTGATGATATTGTGTTTGGTTCAACTTGTGTTGAAATGCTTGATAGTTTTGTTAAAAAAAATGACTTGTACTATTGAAATGTCTATGGTTGGAGAACTAAATTTCCTTTTAGGACTTCAAATCAAACAACAGAAAGATGGTATTTTCTTTTCTCAAAATAAATATGCTAAGAATTTGGTGAAAAGGTTTGGTCTTGAAAGTGCTAAAGCTATGAAGACTCCTATGGGTTCAACTCAAAAGTCGAGTAAAGACTTAATTAGAAAAGATGTTGATCCTACTTTGTATAAATCAATGATTGGTAGTCTTTTATATTTAACTTCTAGTAGGCTTGATATTATGTATAATGTCTGTCTTTGTGCTAGATATCAAGCTAATCCTAAAGAATCACATCTTAATTCTCTAAAAAGAATTATAAGATATGTAGCAGGAACATGTGATCTAGGTATTTGGTACTCAAAGGATATTAATTCTTATTTAGTTGGCTATAGTGATGCAGATTGGGTAGGTGATTGTGATGATAGAAAAAGTACTAGTGCGAGTTGTTTCTACATGGGAAACAATATTGTCACTGGGCATAGTAAAAAATAGAATTGTGTATCACAATCAACAACCGAGTCTGAATATGTTGCATCTAGAAGTTGTTGCACTCAACTCCTTTGTCTTAAAAAGATGTTTGATGATTATGGATTGAAAAGTGATATTTTGACTGTTTATTGTGATAGTACAAGTGCAATCAATATATCTAAGAATCATGTGCAACATTCTTTGACTAAGCATATAAGTATAAGACATCACTTTATAAGAGATCTTGTAGAGAAAGAAGTTGTGAAGTTAGAGTACATTTCTACTAAAAAAAACTTGCTGATATTTTCACAAGTTATGAAGTTAGAGTACATTTCTAAATTATGAATTATTTGAATCATGGTTTAGATACAGAGTTCTGCGCATATATCTCTTAAATGCATTAAAAAAAATTATACACAAATTATATGTGTAATCACTGAGTAACTATGGGACACGGAGCTCGTTACTACAATAGTCTCTTTTCAAAAGGTGATTAAATATATATCCATGTTGTTCATAATCCACTGAGTAATTATGGGACACAAAGCTCACAACTACGATGTACTCTCTTGAAAAAATGGATCAATATGAACATGTGTTAAGAAAAAATTAAAATATGCAACAGGTAATGATTTATTCATGCAAAATAAAGTGTTGAGGTATATGTATGCCGACATTTTGAGAAACCTTAAGTGATTCGAATTTTACTTATAATACATGATTTATTCAAATTTTTACATAAGTCAATATTTAAATTTATTTTATTATTTAAATCTATTTATGTATTTATTTAATTTTAGATATAGTTTTGTTTTTCAAAATGTTGTTTTAGACGGGTTTTTTTTCAAATACACATAACACGATCACATATGTGTAGTGGGTGGTTAATTTCTTCCACTATGTTTTGCTTTTTGATGTTGCTTTGTATGATAACTTCTTCTCTTAACTCTACTTAAGATCATCTTATGCGTAATGTTTTTATTTGAAAGCTGAAAACATTGTTTGTTGCAAAGGAATCAAAGTAGTTTTTCGTGCATTTTGTTTTATTTCACTATTTTCGGTCATATACCTTGTCTTCTCTCCTGTTCTCATTTAATATTATTTTAATGCCTAGTTGATGTTTATTGGTTTAAACATGAGATTATAATGTCTGATGCTCAAAACCCTTCAGACCATTCAGCTACTCAAACAAACCCTCCTTCTCCAACTTTCTCAAATCCTAAAGATTTACTTGTTGAAATGGCCGATAAAATCCCAGAAAATGTTTCTCAAAATGTTAGAGGATCATCATCCTCGTCCATTCCTAAACCTGGTTCAATTTCTATCTCATTGATATTTCTAAATACGTTGATCTTTCTGCTAAACCTTTAGCTTCTGAACCTGCACCTAAACCCTAAACCCTCCTTCCACTGAAGTTCCAAACCCTCCTGATAATATTAATCAAAATCCGGATGTGGAGATAGGTAAGGATGATTCTACGGATTCAGAAGGAATAGGGGAGAGATTGAAGAAACTTCGACTACAGAAGAGGCAATGTGCACCCAAAAGAAGTGGAAGGTGGGATGGAAAGCGTAGAATGTCGTAGAGAACGCTAGGGAGAAAGGGAGACTACACGAGAAAGAGGCCAAAAAGGACATATGGTGGTTCAGATGATCCAATTACTATGGAAGACTCTGACAATGATGAACCAGATGAAGATGTTCCAATGAAAAGTCCAAATAAGAATCCTGAAGTTCCTACTGCTGAGCCTGCAGTAGAAACTGATGATTCTCATGATGATCTTACCATTAATGAGATCTTAGCAAAGAAAGAAGATCGAACAAAAAGGAGGAATGATCTAAATGTTGTTGAAGAGGAAGTTGATGTTTCTAAAACATTTGAAGAGTTTGAGAAAGAAGACGAATATGAACTGGAAGAAGAAGAAGAAGCTGATGGTGACTCTGATAGTAAGGAAGCTAGTCCTGAGGTAGAAAGGTCTGAATCCTACTCTGATGATGATCATGTATTCATGTATGAATCGGATCCTTATGATATAACTTATTATGAACACAACTCTATGGTTGTTGAAACTCTCAAGAAAAAGTTTATTTTAGATGAAAGGATAATAAGGAAATTTGACTTTGAGGCCAATAACATGATAAATTTTCTTGAAAGTAGATCCTTAATGCATGCCCTGGAATATGCTAAACCTTATTATGTGGATTGGATTGCTAAGTATTATGCTAATTTGAAAAAGAGTTGTGGGAACAGGCTGTCTTCCAGTTATGGGGAAATTAGGTCCAGTCACAATATTTATGTGATTAATCCTAATTTGATCAATACGTTTCTGAGGTCAAAACCTAGATTGAGGAAAATGTTGAGGACTTAGAGGTATCAAATTGGTTGCCATCTAAGAACTTTACCGTGCTCACTAAGGAAGCGATTTTTCTCTTGTATAAGATAGTGCCCTTAAATAAGTTCAACTTGGGGCAAACTATCTTTGATAACATTGTGTCCTATGATGGAAAGAATACTGAGAAAGGTTCTAGCCCGTATCTTAGTTTGATTGCACACTTCTTAGAGAAGATGGAGTTCCCTATGTACAAAATGGAAAAGATGAGTGGTTTTGTTGCCAGTTTTGGTATCTCTGCAGTTTTGAAAGCAGGTGAAAGAGAAATTGATCATCTTTTGACTGGTCCTACAAGGCAGACTCCAAATGTTGCCCATTTTGTTGGCAACATTCCTTACAACATTTCCAGAAAATATGGTATCCCTTCAGTCCATTTCTATCAAGTTTTTATTATTGATCAAATTGATTCTCTACACAATCAAATAAATGCCCTGGTTCAACATCAATCCTTCAGGAGGAAGCTCCTTTCTACTACAACAGGAGAAGGATCTAATGATAGTGATGATGATGGAGGAAATGATTATGGTGCTTGACCATCAGGCCATGCTGGAGAGAATGATGCTGAGGAAACTACTGTAGAAGATGTGGAGTTTGATGATATTGTCAAATGTGTTGTACACGGGTTAAATTCCGGTCAACAAGTGTAAATGATAGTAGAAAATACTGAACGAAAAATGTAAGTACTCGATGATTAGATTACCCAGTTCGTCTTTATAATTAGACTACGTCTGGGGGCGTACCAAGCCAGGTATTTCACTATAGTGTCTGCTTAATCTAGGATTTTGATCCTTTACAATGAACAATACAACGAATATTTATAGACTACAACTAGGTTAAGGATCTTCGTGGGCCTTGCCGATTGGCTCCTAGGGCTGGAGATAACTTGACAGCGAATCCCATGATTCAGGGCCACAATCTTCGGAATTCGATACACTTTCCACGGTTAAACCTTGAAAATCCACCTCCTTAATTGCTCCAGATCCCTTCCTTATTTATACAGATGTCTTAGGTGGTCGCTGATCGTTGAGGGATGGTCGCTGGTCATTGATGACCATGATAGCGACCTCTTTATAACCCTTTGGATGGCCCGATGCCTGGACCGCCATGCGACCTCCGACCCTTCCCTAGTCCGCTAAAGGTCGGCCCTTTTGGTCGTGAACCTCGTCTGAGTGATGATACATCGTCGTCCTTTCCACGTGGTAGGTCGTTGCATACTAGACCACAACAATTGCCCCTCAGGCCGAGGTCCCGGGCTATGCTTCTGGGCATTGGCTTGAATAATAGTCTCCCAATCAGCTACCCCACGACCTGTGGCTCCTCGATCCTAACGTACTTTCCTCCTGGGCAAGTGAAAATTTTCCTCGATTACGTGAACTGATGTGACAGGCTGCTATGTCATGATGACGTGGGTGCCGCAACTTTCGTGCTAATCATGCAGGTCGGGGGCTTGGATTTTGCTCTATTCGCACTTTGACCCCTCCCTACAATTATAAATACATGGGAGGTCAGTCAAAAAACCCTTCTTCTTCATCTTTTTCGATCATTGCAGAGATTTTTCTCCCAAACTCAGGTAATCCCTTCAACTTCATCCGCTCTCTTAAACCTTTCAGATAGCCACGGGTACTATTCCGCCCTCGACTTCTGACCCGAACCCCATAGCTACGTCTTCCTCATCTGAAGTTGATGTATTGTTGATAAATTGCTGGAGCTATCGAGGATCGGTTCCTGTAACTATGACTTCTGAGGGATCTTCCCGCGGCGAGTATTCTACGATTCCGGCTTTTGCAGTTGGCTCCTTCGACGACACTAGGGAGGATGATGGAAATAACATAGAGCATCTTGATGCTTTCATAGCAGAGTTGGATGATATTTTCCATCTGCCTCAGGTGGATGCTAGTCCTCTCCGCTTTGGTTTGTCGGAGATGGAAAAAGTTACCGGCCCTTCTGACCCGGTGCATGAGGGTGACGCCCTCAAAGATGTTTTTTACTATGAAGCCTACCTGGCTCGAGGTTCGTACAAGCGACCTGCCTGCAAATAACGTGACTCAATCCTCTCGGCTTTTGCAACCTCCAATAAGAAGTATTGTTCTTGCTTGTCAGATAGATATGTGCGAAGGCTCCGACGTCGCTTTAAGGTGCCCAAAGAAGTGCACTTCTATGGAGCTACGGATGATGAAAGTGCCAACCAGCTGCCCGCCGGGATGATCGCGGATAATGAACACACCATGGAGGCCGGGATCCGATTTCCCCTACATTTGGCCATTTCTCACCTCCTTGTGGCCTGGAATCAGAGCCTCACCCAAATTACTCCCAACTGATGGAGATACATCTTGTCCACCATGACCGTGCTGGGACAGGCCGGATTGTTCAAGATGCCAACGCCGGGTGAGCTAAACTACGTCATGCATCTGGTCCAGCAAGCGGGTGGTTATAATGTCATTCGACTTTGCAGAGGTTGGGAATTAGTGAGTGGCATTCCAAACAAAGTCGAGGGCTAGCAACAGAGGTGGTGGCTTATTGGCGAGGCTTGGGAGTTTTTGGATCCCGAGAGACCCTTGGCCATTCGTGTGCCTACGAATTACATGACCCGCGTGGAGCACCGTAAGGTCCTTTTTCTCTTCTTACGACTTTTGTACTGATCTAATTCCTTTCTTGTCTTGCAACGTATGCGCCAAAGGCTAAAGATTTATACTGGAACTTCAATGAAGCCTTCAAGAAAGTGCGAGACACGCCGCCCAACCTCTGAGATATTGAGTTTCTCAGCTCCGAGCTCCAGCGACTTCGGGCCAGGCTATACACGTATCCTCGTCATCTGAATATTCTAGGTAAGTTTTTTGAATTTTCCTGTGCTTTTGCTTTGGCGACTTGCGACTCATGGGTTTTTGCTTTGGCGACTAGCGACTCATTGATTTTTCTTTTGGCAGTGGAAAATTTCCCCGTCTACTAGCGTCAACCTTCTGCAACTGTAATGGCGACCCGAAAGAAGTCACTCCTTAGATTGATGAAACAGAAGTCGGAGGTCTCAGCCCCACCTCCTCCTGCTCCCACGGGTCCCTCATCCGCTGACAAAGGAAAAAGTGTTGGGAAATTTATAGTTTTGATAAAAGTTCCAAAAATACATGTAATAGGACCAGTCAGACCTGTTAGCTGACTGATGTTTATATTACCGTTTATAGAATACCAGTTGATAATTATTGTATAGAACAACTGATGTAATAGATAGGTCACATATTGAGGGGGAACCTCAATATGTATAAGTCAGATCTAAAGATCCAAAGAACAGCTGATATCCGACAGGCCAGAATGCAAGAGAAAAATAGAAGATCAGATCGATCTGATCAAGTCAGATATCTCAGCTGAAGTCATGAAGCTCAAACTCAGAATACTTGAAGATCAGATGACTTCCAGAAGATCAGACCAGAAGACCTACATCAGCCGAGTCTGCTAGTTGAAGCTAAGTCAACCGGCACCAGAAGACTCCATCAGGTAGACTGATCTGCCTTGACTGATCAGGTCAGCTCACCAGGTGAAAACTGTTGTTTCACTTAGTCATACGTCGATGATCTGAACAAGAAGAATGTCAACCTTAGTTGGAAGAACAACACTGAAAAGTGCGTCTGTTAACCAATAAGGACGAGACACGTATGATCGGAGTTGGCAATTACGGGATTTGGTGCTGCTCTCTCTAACGGCTATAAAATACAAATTCACGCTTTTGGCCATGCCTTTCCTGAAGCACGTCACATCAATCCTGCAAGTCTACCAAATATAGCCTGAAATTCGAATTGCTCTCCAACGGCTCTTTGATTTCAAGGTCTATAAATATGGGATCACACTTCAGAGTGAAGACACGGAAACACTGAACAATCAAGAAGCTTAAGCAATTATCAGATTTCCGCACGAAGAACACGAACTTGAAGTTAATTTTTATAGTGTTCATCCCATAAGTTCTTAGCATAGAAATCTTTTCATCTAGCTGATAGGCTACCTTAAACACTAGAAAAGATTTCATAGTTGGAACCAAAACAATCTTATCCAAACCCAAAGTTAGGTTAAGTTGTTTAGCAAGATTTCAGACTAGGGTTTCTAGTTCTGATTTCTGGGATCGGTTGAGTGAGAACTCCTTAAATATCTGTCGGTGTACTGTGTTGGACTAACACAAAAATCTAAGTCCAGTTGGTTAAGTTGGTGCCCCTTGTGATAGGGAAGAGTGGACGTAGGACTGGTTTGTCCGAACCACTATAAATCTTGTGTGTCTTTACCGCTTTGATTAACTATTTACACAATCGCACACAACCTTTTAAAGCAGCATACATATTCTAAGTTAAGATCAGCTAGCACCAAGCTTCTGATCTGATCAAGCTTGACACTTCAGTCAACTGGTTAAAAGACTAACTTTGGAATCTGATTTATCAAAACTGGTTTTTCACACGGGTAAAACTTAGCTTCCGCACATCAGTTAAATTGATAGTTACCGAACTGATCTGCCTTCAGGCGATCAGTAAGTTGGTTATCAGTCCAAACTGATTCACTTGCACTCTGATCAGGCTAACTGCTTTCACACCTGATCCGCACAAAAAGTTTTTCAGAAGTCTATTCACCCCTCCCCTCTAGACTTCTGCCCTCACAAAACCCGTTTGGGACCTACAGCTGGTATCAGAGCAGTGGTTCTATAGACCACTGGCTTTGACTATCATCGATTCTTAAGGAAGAATCTTTGTGGTCAACTGGACAGATCTTGAAAAACCTTCTTAAAACTCATTCATTTTCCAAAATCACTCAGCATGGATAACACCTCAGGTATGTATCATGATCTGCCGAAGTTCTCAATCGATGAGTATGCAGATTGGGCCATATATATGTCCAACCATCTAGGTTCGATAAGCGGCAGAATGATGGAAGTCATCGAAAGAGGACCCATCATCATTTATTACGACAACCCTGCAGTTGGAGGAGATCCAGACTTTGCCCCGGGAAGTCTTGTGCGAAAAAGCCCAGCCTTGATGGATGCAGAGGAAAGAAAGCTGCACACTCTAGATACTATCGCAAGGCATATTATCATGAAAACAATGGATAAGGTCACCAAGGAAAAGATTAAATATCTCAAAACTGCGAAAGCAATGTGGGATACTCTAGCTGAGATATGCGAGGGAAATGACCAGATAAAAGACAGCCGTCTACAAGCCGAACTGGTGAAGTTCGAAAAACTGAAGATGCTGCCCAACGAAACCATCAACGAACTTGATGGAAGGATTACAATGTCAATAAACAAGCTTCGAGAACTTGGTAGAGAGATGTCTGATAAAGATATCAACTACAAGATATTAAGATCTCTTACCAAGAAATGGGACATGAAGGTCACGGTAATCAAGGATTGCCAAGACATTTCAAAGATGAAGCCAAGTAGTTTGTTCTTGAGCCTTAAAGCTCACGAGTTCGATTTAATTGAAAGAGGACAAGCTGATGAAGATGAGGTGCCCGCTGAAGCCTCAACTTCTAAATCAGTTGCTTTTAAGGCAACCAGCAGCAGATCAAAGACCAATGAACCCATTGGAAACATCATAAGTCAGGCAGAACAGATCGCTCTGCTTACCAGGAAACTAGAAAAATCAAATATTCAACTTGGTAAGTATTGAAGATTTTATAAAGATTATCAACATAGCCGAGGAAGAGATAGGAGATCAGCCAACAGATCTCCAGAAAGAACCAGATAGGAGAGATCACAGAGATGAAAGGAAAAGAGATAATCTAGATGATGAGAGAAGAGATAACCAATCGATGTAAGAAGCTCCAGACTACTATCGAAAAGGGAAGTCACCGATAGATCATGCAGACGGAGTGATTCACCAGAAGAAAAGGTTCATGGATCAAGGAGTGCTTCAACCGTGGAGAAGCCAGTCACTACAAACAACAGATCGCCTGCGGACGCCAAGAGAAAGGGAAGAAAAGAGGAACGTAAGAGAGCAACCAAGACAGGACGTAAAAGCCATGGTTAGCGACACATCGAATCGACGATTCCTATCCGCCTCTAAGGATTCTCGGATACTCCCTCAGAGAATATTTCGTCGTCGAAGCAGTCTTTGTTGACTTCTATGAGAATGAAGATCCGATATTCTCTTCGGATGATGATGAGATCTCGCTGATGGCCAAGGAGGACCAACTGGAGGTAACCTCCAAAACTCGCTTTGTTCGCTTTTTACACCGCTATCATTAGCACACCCGGGGGAGATTGACCTGCGACTCTACTCGAGCAATTGCTTGAGGATCTCTCCAATGCAAGAGACACTTATGCTATAGTGGAAGCTAAAAATGACAAGTCGAGGATCGTAAATAATCGACTTGCTAAAGACAATGATCACAAAGAAAGCTTCGAACTTAAATGTTTAAACCGCTCGTAAGGCAACCGAGGAACTTAATATTCCGAAAGTTAAAACTTTCGATCAGAGAAGCGAGATCAAAGATCGCCTAGCAATTAACAAATCCAAGAAGTCGATGACTTCAAAATCGCAAGCGAAATTTGATGAGTCGTTCCTAATGCATAAGAGTCTAAAATCATCCGAGGATAATCTGCAAAAGAAAATAGAAGTTTTACAAAATCATCTAAAAACTGCTCAAGACATGAACACCTATTTTCGAACAACGATTAACAAGAAGGGACTTGGGTATGAGAACCCTTCCACATCCTCAAAAGCCCCCTACCGATTCATCTCAAAAGGGTGTAATCGACGAAGTTTAAACAAAGATACACCAAAAGCCAAACTTGTATCTAATAAGGAAAAAGATCGATTGAGCGGGTAAAGGCGGTGCCTAACCGTGGGGAAACGAAATGGACCCTAACGGTAAAGCATCACCGAGGAATCAATAGAAGAACCCGGTTCTCAAGAAGAGACCTCAACTCGATCAACAGATCGTATCGAAAAAAGACAACCGTAAAAAAGGGAAGTCTAATCGAGACCCAATCAAGGTCACCGCCTAATAAGCATGCTTTAGGTAAACTACAAAAACCACCTATGCCAAAAACATATGAATCTTTTGATGGTAGCAAAATGTACCTACCCCTATAATCGTAAATCTAGGCCGCTTTTTGAACCACACTTTGGATGAAAAGAAGACAAAAGTAAAAAGATAAATCCCAAGTCTTCTAAGTCATCCAAGGTTCACACTAATAATCATACTAATCGAGAAAGCATATAAAGAGGCGTATGATTATGTTGATAGGTATGGGGAGACAAATCGGGCCTTCTAATCTAACTGATCTCAATAGAAGTGCTCTGTTTGTATGGATCCCCAAAACTAATCCTAACCCCTCAGGACCCAATCCAAAAGGGGTACCTAAAGCCTGATTTGGCTGCAGGATCGCGTGGGTCTGGCCAACAAAGGAGGTGTGCAAGCAACTATCTAGTAGATCGATAGTGGATGCTCAAGGCACATGACTGGAAGCAAACACCTCCTCAGCTCTTACATAGAACAGAAAGGTCCGTGTACTCTTTTCGGTGATGATAACTTTGGTTATACCAAAGGATTCTAACCTTAGAGAATGATGATGTACAAATAACTGGAGTCTCGTATGTCGAAGGTCTAAAGCACAACCTATTATCGGTTTCACAATTCTGCGACAATGGATTCAGCGTTGAGTTCTCGACTGATCAATGCACTATCAAGAATCGAGCCACTCAACAGATTTTGCTAATCGGGTTCAAGGAAAGAGACGATCTACACAACGGTGATTGGAGCAGTTGCCCAAGAAATGCATGCGATTGTCAAGAGTTCCAAAAGTAGCAGATTGGCTCGGCACAAAAGAATGAGCCATCCGAACTTTAAAACTCTTAATAAGATAGCAAGGATGTCTCTAGTGGAAGGACTTCCGAATGAAGTATTTTTCAAAGGATCGGACATGTCTTTGCATGTCGAAGGGAAAACAGTCAAAGCTTCATTCAAAGGAATTCTCGACCGACATCCAGAGTAATCTATGATTGCTTCATATGGATCTATTCGGACCCGATTACACCGGTCGGTCTCAGCGGACACAAATATACTCGGTAATCGTGGATGACTATTCCAAGTTTACGGGTTATATTCTTACATAAGAAGAATGAGGCGACAAACGAAGATACCCGAAAGCCGCTAAAAAGATTACAAAATGAAAAGGTTGGTCAATGTAGTAAAAATCGGATCGATAAAGGTACAAAATTTTTGAACTCTTTTATAACCGATTTTTGCTCTAAGTTTGGTATCTACAAAGATGAGACATCACCGCAAGAACGCCACAAATGTAGAATGGAGTAGCGAAGCGGAGGAACAGAACTCTCAAAGAAGCTGCGCCGCCGACGATGTTACCGAACATGCGATACCAAGCCGTTTCGGGCGTATAATCATCACCGCATGTCATACTCGTAAGCGGATGTCTTCGACTAAGGCTCACTACAAAACACCCTATGAACGTGGGAAGGGCGAAAAACCTCGTGTTTCTTACTTCCATGTTTTTGGGTGTAAGTGTTTCATACACAACAATGGGAAGAGTCAGTTGAAGACTTTTGAGGCCAAGTCAGATGAGGGTATATTCCTAGGATATTCCTCATCTAGCAAGGCTTTCAGGGTTTACAACAGACGAACCCTAGTTGTGGAAGAAACACCCCATGTAGTCTTTGATGAAGCATCATCCGAACAAGAGAAATCTGCCTCAGAACAAGATGTACCTGATCAACTAGTACCTGATGCTCAGAAAATGGATCAGCTAATGATCAAGGAAAAATGATCAGAAATCGTAATAATATACATTCCAGATCTAGCTGATTCACCAGATCATTCAGATCCTAAGGTACGAAAAAATGTCGATGAAGAAGCTGGTACAGCTGAGACAGTATCAACTGAACTATCCGGTTCAGGGGGAACACCTGAAGTTCCCATGAACACACATCAGCACATGATGAGTCCAACATCAGCTGAGACATGTTCTTATCAAGTGGATCATAATTCTGCACCACTCCCAGTCGCTAGTAATGAACCTTTATCAGAAATGGATGATGTTCTCCAAACCGACGCAAATCAGAACAGAAGGACCTGGATAACCAGTCATCCAACTGGTCTGATCATCAGAGACCCATCTCATAAAGTTAAAACTAGACATCAGATTGGTGAAAGTGCCATGTATTGCTGTTATTTGTCTCTGAAGGAACCAACAACAATAGAGGAAGCTCTACAAGACGCAAGCTGGATTCTAGCCATGCAGGAGGAGCTGGAACAGTTCGAGAGAAATCAAGTTTGGGAACTGGTGGACAGACCAAATCATCAAGACGTAATTGGCACGAAGTGGGTTTTCAAGAACAAGAGAGATGAGAAAAATGTCATCACCAGAAATAAGGCAAGACTTGTTGCTAAGGGGTATTCACAATCAGAAGGAATTGATTATGATGAGACCTTTGCACCAGTCGCTCGCCTAGAAGCCATTCGGCTGTTTCTGGCATATGCTTCCCACAGAGGGTTCACTGTGTATCAGATGGACGTAAAGAGTGCATTCTTAAACGGGGTACTAGCAGAGGAAGTTTATGTCGAACAACCTCCAGGCTTCGAAAAGAGCAACCAAGTGTACCGTTTAAGAAAAGCTCTTTATGGCCTGAAACAAGCTCCTCGAGCCTGGTATGATACACTCTCTCAGTTCTTGATCGACAGTGGGTTCACTAAAGGAACAGTGGACAGAACCTTATTCAGAATAGAAGATGGAGAAGATATTCTGATGGTTCAGATCTACGTGGACGACATCATCTTCGGATCTCCCAACAAGAGTCTATGTGAAAGATTCAGCAAACTGATGCAAGGGAAGTTCGAGATGTCCATGATGGGACAGATGAATTATTTTCTGGGTCTACAAGTGAAGCAAAGTACAGAAGGGATATTCATCTGCCAAGCAAAGTACACTAGGAATTTATTGGCTAAGTTTGGAGTTCAAAACTGTAAGGAAGCCAAAATTCCTATGATGACTGGATTCAAGATGGATCCAGACGAGGATGGTCAGAAAACAAATCAGAAAGAATATAGGGCTCTCATTGGATCTCTATTATACCTGACTGCCAGCAGACCAGATATCACCTTTGCAGTAGGTGTATGTGCCAGATTTCAGGCAAATCCAATGCAAAGCCACCTAGAAGCAGCTAAGCGGATTCTTAAGTATCTGAAGGGGACAGTAAACCTTGGTTTATTTTACCCATCAGATGATAATCTAGAGCTTAGTGGGTATTCTGATTCTGATTATGGAGGTTGCAAGATTGACAGAAAATCAACCTCAGGAACATGTCAGTTTTTAGGAAGTAAACTGATATCGTGGTTTTCAAAGAAGCAGACATCAGTTGCGACATCTACTACTGAAGCAGAATATATGGCTGCAGGAAGCTGTTGCTCCCAACTGCTCTGGCTTAGTCAGCAGCTGAGGGATTATAACATTGTAGCTAATAATGTACCTATATTCTGTGACAGTAATAGTGCTATTGCAATCACTCAGAATCCTGTTCTACATACAAGATGCAAGCATGTGGATGTCAGACATCATTTTATAAGAGATCATGTTGAAAAGAAGAATATCATAATGGAAAAGATTCACACTGATTTACAGAAAGCTGATATTCTAACCAAGCCACTAGCTGAGATCAGATTCAGAGAATTGTGCAATGAGCTAGGGCTTCTGGATCTTGGAGAAAAAGCACCTAAAATGCTTGATGGATTGTTCTCTAGAACCAGCTGGTTAAGAGACTAACCAGGTTGAGAGGAATCAGTTGAATTTGGTATCTCAACTGATAAGAAGATCAGTCAAGGAACTGATATGAGAAATCCATCAGATTTACAAGTTATCAGATTAAAGGAACTGATCAGATTTAAGGCTTATCAGATTAAAGGAAACGCTCAGTTTAAAAGGATCATCTGATTAAATCAGTTTGGTTATTTTACATCTTTGTAAGTCGATTCAGCTGATATTCAACAAGCAAGATTCACAGATTAAAGCCTACAATCGCATAAGAAAGCAGAAAATTTACACAACAATGGAATAATAGAAATTTTCATTGATAAAAACCCAAAGGTCAGGTTACATTACAAGTTACAAGTACAAAGGACCCGGAGGTCAGTACATAAGTCATAACCGAAAACCCTAAACCTATAACCCTAAACCCTCATCCTAACCCAAGAAGAGCGGGAGAGAGAGATATTTTAAATCGATGCTCTCATTTTCCCCACTTAACAAGGGGGGAGAGAGGCTTTGAAATAATCCTAAAGCATTTAGTCGGGTTAAAACCGGTGGAGCGAGAGCGGCGTTGATAGATTTCTAAGCCAGGAGCCCTTAGACCTGAAGTCAATGGGCTCTCCAGCTGTTAAATGGAGCACATGTGCCAAGAAAGTGGTTCAAAGACCTTATGGGCACATGTGTCGCATGAAAAAATAGAGTTGATATACGAAGATCAGCTGTTGTCTGATCCAGACCGTATATCAAACTCATGTTTTATATCGCACTAAGTCTGTTGATGCTAGTTCCATCATCTCGATAGACACACAAGGTGCATACGGTTAGGGAGAAGTGTCTTCTCGATTCATGACAGCAGAGCCGCCGCCTTTGGTGGTAGAGAAGTTTGGCAACAATTGTATGTGAAATCTTTGATGGCAAAAAAACGGCGATATAGGGGGACACACAGGTTGATTTGAGAAGTGAAATCATTGAAAAAGGGGTAAAGGTGTTTCACGGATGTCTCATAGGAAATAAGGGTTCACCAGATACATGATTCTACAAAGAAGATAAGTATGGTGAATGGGTTATGTTGTGTAAAACATTGGTCCAATTTATAGAGGCCAAAGAAGGGTGCAAATGCAAATTTGACTTCAAAAAGCCTTTTAGAGAAATTTGCATCACAAGGACATGTAGAAATCACGCGATCGATAATTGGATAAATTTACAGCGGATTGACATATCGAAATATTCAGACTATAATTACGCATGTCAAATCGTGCCAACTTAGGGAATAGAGACTACTATTCTAGACTAAGTTTTGACGGTAACACTTATCCCAAGAATTGGCTTGATCTGAGAAGATTCAGAATAGGTCAGTAAATCGATTACATCTGGCCCGATCGGATGAGGAAGATCGATTAAGCTTGAATATCTCAACAAATCAGATATATCAGTCAAGGAAAGATCTGGAATATCAGTTGAAGGGGGAACTTCAACTGATCGAGGAGGATCAGAAAATGGGGAAATCAGACAGTTCAGTTGAAAAGAACAGTTGGGAAATTATAAGGTTTAGGCAGAAAACTAAGATCAACAAGTGAAATCAACTACAAGTTCCTTCAAGTGGTATTGACTGATTGCAATATCAGTCAACCATATACGCTTTTCTTTTCCCTTGTTATTTGCTTATTTATCGGATTTTATCTGTTTTTATTTGCCTTACTGTACGCATTACCTGTGTGACGTATTCCCTGCAAATCATTTAATGCGGACGTGGGGTACCTGTATTAATTGCTACAAAATGTGCTTTTAAATCCAAAAGGTTTTCGTACGTGCTTTTTCCTGACCATACGATCAAAACCGTTTAATCTGGATCGTTTAATCTTTTCAAACGATTGATCTTCCAAACCTTGTCTTGTTTCCCTCCTCATCTTTATAAGGTTCATCAAAAACCCTATCAGAGTTTTCCCATTCACAAACTTGCGATTTATTTTCTGAAAACTCTCCAGATTACTTCTCTGCGATTCAAAGTGTTTTTCTTAAGCCTGAAAAGAAGAATCTGGTAATTTCTGATTACTTGATGAATCTTTTTCCTTAAAATTCATTGACCTTAAAGATTTTATCAATCGATGGTATCCTGTGTTATGCTTTATTATTTCTTGGTTTCCGCATGTGTTTATCGATTACTAGGCCTGTGTATAGGTATGATAATCAATATATGATATCTCTATGTTTATGCACAATCTTAATCTAGTCTATCTTATTTGTAGATGGCCACTCACGGTATGGGTAAAATAATGTGAAATTATGCGGAACTGGCATTAAAGATTGTCGACGACAAGTTAAATGCAGATTTGATATCACTCGGGATCCTAATCAATGGAAGTGGAGCAAATTTCAAGAAAGGAGGTCTTGAGAAATATTATACGCTTCACCGCAATCCGTTGATGCAAAGATGAAGCACTCAATTCCTAAGGAATTTAAGAGTGGATACGGACGCCGGGAGAAGAACTACTTTTCGTCAATCAACGGAGAAGAGATCGATCGATTTAACGCGACATAACACGCCCCTGCTTGACTTACCAAAAGGACGAATCTCGCTTTGCGCCACTGGGGGAGAATGAAGATGAGCCGATCGTAAACGAACTCTTCGAGAGGTCGACAAACATCGGATCGCAGGTTTTGTCGGACTAATGCTCAAGAGGAAATACCGATCGTTGTTTGACATATTGTCAAAAACAATCATGGGTATTTCGTCAATTGAGCATGCTCTTACATCCGCTCAAACTGCATAAAGATGGTTTGCAATAATTGATGAAGCCAAGAACATCAATTGGCATGGGTTCTTAAAGGCCATTCTACTCCAAGAACATGAGAAATTTGGAGTTAATGAATGGAGGCGTGTCTATCTGAAGAAGAGGATCGCCAATCTCAACAAGGTTGCGATTATCTTGAAAGACAAACCGCCAAACGCCGAATGGGATCGAATGGATGAAGTCCTACAAGGCTTTCCTCTCCACCACTTTAGCCATATTTGGACCACCGAGACGATGATATATGCCCACCCCCAAAGGCGAAGAAGGGAAAGAGCAAGGAAGCGACCTCGCCTACACCGGATGCCCTTAAAAAAAGAAAAAGAAAATCGGTGAAGGCCTGGAGAAAGAGCCGAAGAAGGCTAAGGAGCCTCCATGACTCTGTTTTAGAAGATGAGTCGAGATAAAGAAGGAGCGCCAGATCACTCGATGCACCACAAAAATCGGTGAAAAATCAGACAAAGCAGGCGTCTCAAGCCGAGAGCTCGCCAGTAACATTTCGAGGAAGAAGCACGAGATTTAACGATCTCTTTCTCCTCCAACTCGACTGATTCACCGCCGGACTCATCGGGTCTGCCGAGCATGTTTCTCCTTCTCTCCCACCGCCATGAACACGAAACTACATCACCCAGGAGTGGAAAGAACTTTTTGTTGTGGAACCAAAGACTCAAGGTCCACAAGAGAACCTCTGCGCAGTCGAGCCAATCACCCAACTTCCGCCTACTCAAGCACCACCACAACTCTCCACATCTCATCAACCTAAATCGACGGACAATTCTCGAAGTCTAGATCATCAAAGACCATCACAGGGGAAAATGGTCGAATGCAAATCGAAGCGAGAAATTGATGAGATGTATCCAATCGGGTCGCCCATCCCGCTATTAGAGAGGAAGTTATGGAGATCCTCACTGGAGAGATCTTCGATTAAAAAGCTTCTCAGATTTTATAATGATTATTGAGCAGATGGGCGGTCCGATGAGTTTTGCGATTTTGATTTCGATATGAGGAAATCTGCTAAAAGTAGGATCACCAATTGAGGTGATAATAACTTGAATCTATCAAAGCTCGATCCATGCGAAGTTGGGGGTTGAACAACAAAGGCGAACAGGAGATCGGCCAAGAAGCTCCTAAAGTAGATGCTACAATGAAGGATGCAGAGCTGCCGATGATAGTGGAACTGTGTCGCAGCGATTCATGACCAACCACCGGAGGCGCAAACAACCGAAAGAGATCCGTGGACGCAAAACATTCCAACATCTCACATCATCGCTGATCAACTTCGGAGATCGATCTTGTCTCAAAGATCTCCGAAAAAGAAGAAGTTGAGGGAGTGATAGTCGATCGAGGCAGATTGGCCTCAAAGAAATAACAGATCAAAGGGAATTGGCTATTTCCCGTATTGAGGCAATCAAAGATCGTTCTCCCAAAATGTGACCACCGTGGTTGCCGAACTTATAAAATTAGTTGATGACAAGTCGATTCAGTGGATCAACAACAAGTTTTTTTCCGATGCTCATCGAAAAGCTAGAATTGATGTAAGAGAAACTTGACAAACCGATTATTACACTCTCTATCGCCATGGAATCTGCCAAGACCGAAGTTGATCTCGAAGGTTCAAAATCTAACCGCTCAAGCTCAAGTTTTTATCTGTTGTAGATCTCAACAGGCGATATCGATCCACTTTGGATCTCGACTTCCCACCTCACTACTTTTTTTGATCAAACCAAAAAGGGGAAGGACAGAGTGAGAAACCAATCGACATGATCGTAACACAAGAAGACCGATTCGAGACGGTTGAAGCCTATGGACAAGGACTAGATCATCTGGATCTCTTTGCTAACGTAAGTCTCGAAAAAGATGGAAAAGTCAAAGGCAAGAAAGTTAGGCTGCGCAAGGGTCTTTGGGACATCACAATCATGCCAAACCCACTCGGACTAAGATAGTCACAAGAAGCACAACTAGCCACGACAAAGCCGATAAGGAATCGGGCCGAGAAACCGGCCCAAAGAGCAGATTGTCAAGAGGCCCGAAAAAGCGAAGAAGAAAGAAGGGCGGATAAATTGACAGAGGCAGAAAATCTAAAGAAGAGATTCAGATCGAGAGCGAAGAAAGGAAAATTTGGAAAAATCGTGCGTAACCTCAACCGCTAGCAAGAATTGATGAGATCATTCCAAAAACTGCTGCACATGCTAAGAGGTTTGAGGAATGGAATAAGATCAGAAGTGAATGGCTTCTAGATGCTTTTGTTCTTGATCTTGTTCCACAAGAAGAATCTCCAGATGATGAATTCCTCAACTGGTTAGAAAATAAATATCCAGATTTTCTGAAGTATCTGGAAAATGAGGCCAAAATTATCAATGCAAAAATATCTCGCCAAGAGTATGATTTGTTGGATTACTCGAAGAAGGCAGATGGCTCATTCGACAGACTGGCATTTCAGAGATTCTATTTTGACATCCTGAGCAAAACGCACATAACTTATCCTCAGCAGACCAATGATGTCAAATGGAAACTTTATCAGATTTTCAACGTACCTCAAGATCAAAGAGAGATGCCAGAAGGATACAAACCTAAAGAGTGAAGAATCAGAAGACTTCTCAGGATCAGCTGTTTTTAAATTCAAACTTTCCTGATGTAACATGTAATCGACATATCTAATGAGAAAAGTTTATTTTCTGATCCTAAGACAAAATCTCATTGTCTTCTGATTATGTGCTCTTTACTGTTCTATATTTATCAACTGTGTTTGGTTTCTCAAGTGTTTTGGTTTTATCAAAAAGGGGAAATTGTTGGGAAATTTATAGTTTTGATAAAGTTCCAAAAACACATGTAATAGGACGATCGGATCGTTGGTCGATCGATGTTTATATTACAGTTTATAGAATACCAGTTGATAATTATTGTATAGAACAACTGATGTAATAGATAGGTCACATATTGAGGGGGAACCTCAATATGTATAAGTCAGATCTGAAGATCCAAAGAACAACTGATATCCGACAGGCCAGAATGCAAGAGAAAAACAGAAGATCAGATCGATCTGATCAAGTCAGATATCTCAGCTGAAGTCATGAAGCTCAAACTCAGAATACTTGAAGATCAGATGACTTCGGAAGATCGGACTGAAGACCTACATCAGCCGAGTCTGCTAGTTGAAGCTAAGTCAACCGGCACCGAAGACTCCATCGTAGACCGATCGCCTTTGATCGATCAAAGTCACCACCGTGAAAACCGGTTGTTTCACTTAGTCATACGTCGATGATCTGAACAAGAAGAATGTCAACCTTAGTTGGAAGAACAACACTGAAAAGAGCGTCTGTTAACCAATAAGGACGAGACACGTATGATCAGAGCCGGCAATTACGGGATTTGAAGTTGCTCTCTCTAACGGCTATGAAATACAAATTCACGCCGCCGGCCATGCCGATTCTCAAGCACGCCACATCAATCCGCAAGTCTACCAAATATAGCTCGAAATTGAATTGCTCTCCAACGGCTCTTTGATTTCAAGGTCTATAAATATGGGATCACACTTCATAGTGAAGACACGTAAACTTATTTGAACAATCAAGAAGCTTAAGCAATTATCGATTTCCATACGAAGAACACGAACTTGAAGTTAATTTTTTATAGTGTTCATCCCATAAGTTCTTAGCATAGAAATCTTTTCATCTACCGATAAAGCTACCTTAAAACACTAGAAAAGATTTCATAGTTGGAACCAAAACAATCTTATCCAAACCCAAAGTTAGGTTAAGTTGTTTAGCAAGATTCGAGACTAGGGTTTCTAGTTACGATTTAAGGATCGGTTGAGTGAGAACTCCTTAAATATCTGTCGATTGTCTTGTGTTGGACTAACACAAAAATCTAAGTCCAGTTGGTTAAGTTGGTGCCCCTTGTGATAGGGAAGAGTGGACGTAGGACTGGTTTGTCCAAACCACTATAAATCTTATGTGCCTTTACCGCTTTGATTAACTATTTACACAATCGCACACAACCTTTTAAAGCAAAGATACATATTCTAAGTTAAGATCAATTTAGCACCAAGCTTCGATCCGATCAAGCTTGACACTTGATCGGTGGTTAAAAGACTAACTTTGGAATCGATTTATCAAAACCGGTTTTTCACGGGTAAAACTTAGCTTCCTCACATCATTAAATTGATAGTTCGAAATCGACCGCCTTCAGCGTCGAAGAAGTTTGGTTATCGATCCAAACCGATTCACTTTCAAGACTCTGATCAAAGCTAACTGTTTTCACACGATCCAAGACAAAAGTTTTTTTAAGTCTATTCACCCCTCCCCTCTAGACTTCTGCCCTCACAAAACCCGTTCGGGACCTACAAAAAGGCCCAAGGTGGTTGCCTCCCCCACTCCCGAGCATACACGGAAACGCTCTCGGGGGGATTAAACACGGGCCCGACAGTCACTCTCGCATGCTGCGGCTCAAATAGCACCTCCGACTCCTGAGGGTTGGCGCCCCGAGGATAACTCGTGGATCGGATGTGATGAAGATTGGGTCTAAGAGTAGGCCTCCCGACCTTTTGTTCTTGTGATGTGTTTTCCTCTTTCCTTAACCCCGACTTGTTATTCTTTGCAGCCCGGAGTTCACCCTGACCAAGTTCGCCCCCGACGCCCTGAGTTTCCTGAGGTCGAGGGAAATAGGGTGCCCGGATCTATTCGAGGTGCAATTTAAATACAAATTTAAATTAATTTAATTATCATTAGCATGAATTAATCCTATATTAATTCAAATAACAATTAAATATTCAACAACATATCATGCGTGCAAAATTGCCACGTAAATCCAACACATGCGGAATTCTAGGAGTTACGTACGGTGTACCTTTAGCGTATTAAATGGAGGAATATGGATGCACCAACGACCTTCTCTAATATTCCCACGTCCTTATTTGATATCCCAGTAGAGGAATCTCCTTCAAATAATTAACAAAAGTAAAAGAGAAAAATTGTTGCACCACCTTTGTGGATTTCTAATTTTTCCAACACATGGAATTATGTTGGGGATGAAAAATTCATCCCCTATTTATAAATTTCATGGGGGCGAAAATTTTGGGTAAATATCAAGGTTAGGAAATTTCCTTGTATCTTCCCAAGATACAATCTTGAATATATCTCATATATTTTATTTCCATAATATTCACAAAATATCTTTTCTTCCCTAACACTATAAAATTTCAAAAATTTCAATAAGTAAAGGAAGAAATAACATCTTTGACTTTTCTTGAATTTATGGGATAAACTTGTACTCCAAGAATACTTTATTCCATAAATTTTTTCCAAGAAAATCAAGAAAAACTTTTCTCTCTCCTCATTATTTTCAAAAATAGGAAATAAATTAGGCAAAAATATTTCTTTTATTTTAAACACATTTTTCAGTTATTGGACTTTATCTTTGGGCTATTAAAGGGGCCTTTAGGAGAATTAAGATTGGACCTTCTAATGGACCTTGAATTATCAATATTGAGCCAGAATATTATTCAAGCCCATAAATATTAATTAATTCCACTACATAATTAATATTTTACTATCCATCTTAACCCATATTACTGTAAAATGGCTCCCGGTTATTATTTCCCGTGTTTATGATTATCCAGTCCATTAATTAATTTAAGCCACTAAAAAGCTTCATATTAATTAATATTTTGTCCTTGGATTAAGAATGGCTCAACATCATTATCCATACCGGAAACTAATTCCACTTGCAAGATTTAGTATGATAAAACTTTTGAGCTTCCCAAGGGGACAAATCACGCAAGACGTACTTGCACACGATTCTCCATATTAAATCTTAGCAATCGTCATGTAACTAATAATATTGCCCAAGATATAAAGTATTGAATCTCATTGATTTTCTACCCAACATAAGTCAAAGCAATAATTATTAATTTCACACGATCTTATTTAAGGAACGGAGATTAAGAAATAACGAACCACTGAGGTCTAACTCTTCCATATTCATTACTGAAGAACTTATCTTTATATGGGTCCTATTCAGCGCATCATAAGGTACTAGTGTAATCTCTTGGTTAAGATAAGCCAATCTGAGCCTTACACTTCAACCTTTCACGATGGATTGTTCATTTTCATCTAGGTTGTGAATTTATACTTAGTTACATGGAACTGTTAACTTGATCTTCTTTGATTTGGTATCACCAAATTAACTTCAATGTAACACGTACTATTTATTGAACAGATATGCAGTAAATATATATAACATTCATTCATATTTAAAACAACAGTGATAAATAATTTAATTTTAGTAAATAAGACAGAAATTCAGTCTGGTTATACAAAGTAAAAAGCATACTTTCCAGTATAACCCCAACAATCTCCCACTTATACTCAAAGTCTGCTTTTAAATATACTACAACATATCTCATGGTGTGATTGACATCTAATGTCGCCAGCATGAACCTAATAATATTTTTCCCACTTATACTCAAAGAAGATTAGCGATGCAATTGATAACCATTTCTTCCACACGTCTCTCGATTGTATTCTGAGAGGGAGAAACTTTATGAAAGGATTAACTAGGTTATTCTCCGATGCGGTCTTCGCCACCTCTTCATCTCCTCTCTTAACGATTTCTCGTCTAAGATTTATTTTCTTCAATGTGCTTGTTTGACTCGTGGACTCTTGGTTCCCTTGAATTTGCAACTACCCCTAGCATATATTGCTAGACAAATTCAAAATTCCATCCAAGTCCACTAAGAAGATATAAAGACAAACTGGTTCCTTCACTACTTCACAAGCTGCTACTTACCCGGCTTCCATGGTTGAGTCAGTGATGCATTTCTGCTTCACACACGTCCATTTCATGGCTACACTTCCCAAATAAAAACACACTAACTGAGGCAGATAGTTTCTGGAATCGACGGGAATTAGAATATCTGATTGATAACCCAACATTCTATCCCGATTTCTTTTCAGATACTTCAGAATGTTTTTAACTGCAGTCCAATGGTCTTTCCCTGGATTACTCTGATATCTTGTCACCATGCCTACGGCAAAGCAGATATCTGGTCTTGTACACAACATTGCATACATGAGGGTTCCGACAGCCGAAGCATATGGAATTCCCTTCATGTCATCTATCTCCTTTTGTGTCTTAGGACACATCTCTTTGGATAGTTGGATTCCATGTCTGAAAGGTACAAAACCTTTCTTGGAATCTTGCATGTTGAATCGCTTCAAGACAGTGTCTATGTATGAAGCTTGTGATAAGCCAATCATCCTTTTCTGGTGGACATCAGACATCAATTTATCAGAGGCCATGTGAAAAAGAAGAACATCGGAATGGAAAAGAACCATACTGATAAGCAGAAAGCTGATATCTTAACCAAGCCACTAGTTGAAGTCAAATTCAGAGAGCTATGTAATGATCTAGGACTTCTGGACTTAGGAGAAGATGAACCAAAATTCTTCGGTGGATTGGTCTCCAAGACCAGTTGGTTAAGGAACTGACTAGAAAAGGAGGATCAGTTGAGTAATGGAACCTCAACTGATCAGGAAGGATCAGTCTGGGACTGATCAGAGAAAGAATAAAAGTTGAAGGGGGAACTTCAACTGATAAGTAGGATCAGTAGGAAACTGATCTAATATGAGGACATTGTTGGGAAAATTTTGTCAAGGATTAGGCAACCAATATAAGATCAACTCAAAAGTCAGACAGATCGACCTTCTTGTGGTATTGACTGATTACGATATCAGTCAATTAGATACGCATCTCTGAACTCTTTTATCAGTTCTGTTTACTTTGCTTGGTCTTATCTGTTTTCACTGTACTGAAGTACATATGACGCACGTCCTTCAATCATTTAATGCGGACGTGGGGAACATGTATTAAATTTCATTTATTGCGAATTTTTAAATCCAAAAGCTATCGCGATAAAATCCTTGACCCCACGATTTGTTTTTAAACAAACCACCTAATCTCAATCGTTCATTTAGATTAGACGCTTGGTTTTCTTTCTCGGTTTTCCAAAATCTTTTCCCTCCAATTCTATATATAGATGTTTGTTCTTTCTAATAACCTTCTTTGCCCTAAAATTTCACAAAACACTTTTGCAAAATTACTCGAGACACTCAAGAACACATAAACGATTTCCACTTATTCTTCAAACTTTTCGAATCACTTATTTGGTAATAGTTCTTTTCAAAAATTAGTTTATTCGTATAAGTGTATATTTCATAGTGCAAAATGTATATCTTGTTCTAAACAAGACAAAGGTGTTTATGAATGTCTCTTGCGCTTATGTATGTGTTTTGTTTCATTTAAACATGTTTTCCATACAAATTTAATATGGTAATATCTCTTACAGATGGCTAAACATGGTATGGGCAAAATCATGTGCAACTATCCTTCCCTAATGAAGAAGGTGGTTGAGGACAAATATGTTGTGTTTGGAGTAACTCAGAATCCTGAATCCATGGAAATTGAACAAATTCTACGGGAGAATAATCTAGAAAAATTTTGCTCCAAACATTCAAACCCCGTGATGCAATATGAAGCACTGGAATTTCTTCGGAATGTTGAAGTTATTAAACATGGAGATGAATTGAGGTCCACAGTGAATGGCGAAGAATTCAAAGTATCCAACGTCGATCTAGAAAGGCTCTTTGCCCTGCCCAAAGGAAAAATCTTTCCAGCTCACTATCGAGAAGATGAAGATGAAATCATCTGTGTGGAATTGTTAAGAGATGCAGACAAGAGTCACACTTCAGGGTTTATTAAACCCATGCTCAAGAGGAAGTACCGATTGTTCTTCGAAATCCTATCCAAGACCATTCTGGGGATATCTTTTAGCCATGATGGTCTAACTGTTGTAAAGCTATATTGCTTGGCTGCTCTAGTGGATAGAGCCAAGAACATTAACTGGATTGGGACTTTGAAAGATGTTCTGGTACAAGAACATAAGAAATTTGGGATCAATGACAAGAGAGAGGTTTATTTGTCCAAGAGATTGAGCTATCTGTGTAAAGTTGCGGTTATTATGAGAGATAAGTTTCCAAACATGGAATGGGAGCAGAAAGGGCTGAAACACTACAAGGCCTTCCTCACAGATTCATCTGCAATTTATGGGCCATCAGATGAGGACCCACAGAAGACTGAAAGAAAGAGGAAAAAGAAGAAGGTTGCTGGATCTGAGGATCCCGAGTCTCCATCTACCCCTAAGAAAAAGGGATTGTATGTCGGTTCTGCACCCAATGCGAAGAAACTCAGACAAACTCCCATGACACTCTTCTTGGATAAGGATTTTGATGAGAAAGAATCGGATGAAGAACGCAAAACTTTCAGAAGTGGAGTTGGAAGCAAATCTGATGGTTCTGACAAGAAGGTGTCTGAACCATCAGAGAAGCAGGTGTCTTAGGTTGCCAGTTCACCTGAATAGTCTGTGGAGATAGAGACAAGGGTGCAGAAAGAACCAAATCCCCTTCGCCACAATCTAGAGTCCAATCTCCAATCAAATCTCCACCTGCTGCTCAACAACAGATGATACCCTCTCCATCTCCTTCTCCAAGAACCGAAAGGGTCAGATCACCGTCTACTCATCCAGAGGAGCAAACGACTGAGTTCCGCCCCCACTTGAAACTTCATCAATTCAGCAGGCCAGAGAAAGCAAGCTGCATTGATCACTTCTACAGCTAATGAACCCACTGTTGAGGTTGCACATCCCGGACCATCCACTATCCATATTCAGTCAGCAGAATCTCCTGTTTCCGAAGCCATTCCGGAATCCAGAGCTGGCAAAACAATATCTGGAGCAATGATCAGGTTGCAGATTGAGCGGGACCTGGATCTTCACTATCCAGAACTAAGTACTCATCCCAGAATCAAAGATGAAGTCATGGAGATTCTTACATGGAGAGAAAAGCGGTTGAAGAATTTCTCAGATTTCATAATTCTAATGGAGCAGATGGGAGGTCCTGATGAATTTGCTGATTTTGATTTTGACATGAAGAAGGCAGCCAAAGTAAGCTCCCTGGCTGAGTTAATGTCTGATGAAGCGCTGAAAGCATTGGTTTACAGGAAGTTGGGTAAAGCAATGGAAAAGGAAGCTGAACCATTGAAAAATGATGTTGAAATGATAGAAGCAGGAGTTGCCGATGATAGTGGTCTTGGTGTCACAGGTCTTGACCAGCTACTGGAGGCAAAGGCGACTGAGGCAACTGTTGGAGTGACTACTGAACTCCAAGGTCCAACAGGTCAGGCCACTCACATAATCCCTGCTACTCACATATCCACAGATCAATTGAGGGAAATCAGATCCTGTTTCAAGGATTTATTAAAGGAGGAAGTTGAAGGAGTCTTAACAAACTCTGTGAGCAACACTATCACCGAACAACATCAGGCGTCTGTTCGGGATATGAAGGAACAGAGGGAGCTTGATATCTCCCAAATTGAAGGACTAAAGGAGCAGTTCAAAAAGACCTTGGACGACTTGGTTGAAGGATTCAACAGATCATTTGATGAGAAGATCAACCAAGTAAACCAACTCCAAGTCTCCCTCCTGCAGCCCACAGATAAAATTGAGAAGACAGAGGATAAACTTGACAAGTTAATCCTAACATTCTCCACTGTCATTGAAACTGCCAAATCTGAATTGGTGAGCAAGATTCAGGAATAAACCGTTCAATCTGCCTCACAGTTCATGATCTCAATCAAGCCATTGCGGTCAGTTTTGGCTCTCTTACTTCCCACGTCAATGCTCTTTTTGATAAAACCAAAAAGGGGAAAGAACGGATTGAGAAACCAACTGATCTCATCACGACAACTGAAGAGCTGATTCAAGGTGTGGAATCACATGGGAAAAGACTTGACAGTCTTGATCTGATGGCTGTTGAATTGAATGCAAGGCTAGAGAGGTCTAGGCAAAAGGCTGATGGAAAAGTTGACCTTCAATAATTGCACCTCTTCCTCAAACGGCTCAGACCCAATCAAAGAGGGTGACCAGGAGTGCCTCTGCCCAGATTGAAGCTGATAAGAATCTGGAAATCACATTATCTCGAGAGCAACTGGCTGAGGAAGCTCATCTGAGTGAGGAAGAAATGAGGGCTGATAAATTGGCTAATTCTGAAGGTTTGAAAAAGAAATTTGCTGCCAAATAAAGGAAGGGTCAGGTTGGCAAGAAGTTTGTTGAGCCACAGATCCCTGCTAAGATTGAGGATATAATCATCCGGGATGCAAGGCATTCAGAAAGGATGGAAGAATGGCAGAAGATCAAAGCTGGATGGCTTCTGGATGCATTTGTTTTGGAAATTGTCACAACTGAAGCATCTCCAGATGAAGAATTCCTGAACTGGATGGAGAACAAGCATCCAGACTTTCTGAAAGAACTGGAGCAGGATGCCAAAGCAATCAATGCAAAGATCTCACATCCTCCATATGATGTGATGGACTACAAGAGAAAGGCAGATGGCTCGTTCGACAAAATAGCCTTTCAGAGGTTTTACTTTGATCTGATGGGAAAAGCTGGCATAACAGATCCACAACAGGTAAATGATGTCAAGTGAAAGTTTTACCGGATCTACAATGTTCCTCAAAACCTATGAGAAATGCCAGAGGGATATGTTCCCAAAGGTTGATGATTAGAAGAAAGTCTAGATAGGATCAGTTAGTTTTTGCTTATTTAAACCTTTCATGTACTCTATAATGAAAAATCTAAATGAATGAAAAGTTTAAATTTACTGATCCTAAGACAAACTCTCATTGTCTTCTGATTATCTGGGTTTACTGTGCTATTTCTTATCAACTGATGTTGATTTATAAATGTTTTGGTTTCATCAAAAAGGGGGAAATTGTTGGGAAATTTATAGTTTTGATGAAAGTTATAAAACAGTTATGATAGGACCAGTCAGACCTGTTAGCTGCCTGATGATCTAGTAATAGGACTAAGTGTTGGAATTTAGAGGCATGTAAACAGTAATACATGCGCAGCGGAAATAAACAGTTCACCAACAACGAACAATTAATTGCAAAATTGAATACGTATAATCATAAAGAGAAACCTTACAGTAAATCATACGCATATTTCTCTACTATGGTATCCACGTAATCCCCGTTCATGGACTTGCACAGATTTTGCCAGTGTTGAATCCCGAGATGAATTTGCTAGGAAAATTCTAACTCTAGATCTTATGGAGATAATAATGAATTAACGTATTTGTGAATTCCCAAGAGCTTGTAAATATAGGAGGGCCTAGCTTAAATTTTAAGCTAGCCCGATTGGGAAATAAAATCCCTAATCTTTATTTAAATAAATCTCTACAATTTACTATATATAAAATCTCTACAGATTTAATTTCCATGTATATCAAATCTCTACAAATTTGATTCCATATATTAAATCCTACAGATTTAATTTCCATGTATATCAAATCTCTACGGATTTGATTCCATATATATTAAATCCTATAATAATATACCATATATTGTTATTGGGAATTCTTATTTAATTAAATCCAATTTAATTAAACATTAATAATAATTAATTCCAAATTAATCTATTATTAATTAATTCTCCATAAATTAAATATTAAATCCAATTTAACATTTAATCAACCAACTATAATCCGTAAAAGGGAACTACTTGTTGTGTAACCCATATGCCCTCATATATCGAGCGATTAGTCAAACTAACGGTCTTAATTGAACCCTAGACAATAAATCAGACATTCTCAATATATGAGGTACGTTGCGAGAAAAGTGCAACTACCTGTAACTGAAACATGGGCTATTACGATTTCCTCCTTTCATTCACGAATACTCGATTAGTTTTGAACATGATGAAGTGTCTATTCAAATAACTTAATCAATTTATCTCTAATCACTAATTGATCATGTATGTCACACTTAGTCACAAAGTCTAAGTTTACGTGCATCGGCCGATGACTTTGATCCAATTATGATGAGAAGATGAGTATTCTCTCTAAATCCACATTGAGGAATGAATCCTATTCTTGGCTCAACTACCACGCACATGCACTTCGTGATGAACCCAATCCAAGCCGTATCTACCCATGGAAGGGTGCAAGCATTGGTAATGGTCAAAGTTCATCACTCCACACATGTCGTGCGTATTGACCTCAAGTCAAAGGAGTATAGCATCATTCCCACTAACCGAGACACACGTAGACACAAATAGCGGAAATACATCAAACGGTTTCTTGGATGGGTATATCAATACCCTCTAAGGTATTTGTGCATCCATCATGAGATACCTAGTATCTCGTAGTAAGTGAGATCTTACTACACTCTCTAAGAGTATGATGCAGATCGCACACCAATCTCCATTGCATCATCAATATCCCATTTTGATGATCCTTGATCGGGGCTATTTGAGAATCATGCTTAAGTCATTTGAGTTCTCACGACCTCAAGGACAGCAATGACTCATGGGAATACTTGCATGAATAAATGCAAACAATCAAACATAATATCCAGACAAGTGTATTGCGATACATTAATATTAAATGAACTATAATATTAAATCAAACTGAATATCATCGAGTATTATGTCCTTACAATGGATTGTCTCTATGACACTAACACTAACAATCTCCCACTTGGACTAGAGTCAATCACCTACATGTCTAACCCCTAGACCATCAAATGTCTAGCACCCAGTGTTTTGGTGTAATGATCTTCCAAATTAAATATGTGGGAATACATTTTAATTATATTTCTCCTATCGTTATGATCTCCCGGATCAAATGATATGTCTTGGTACATGCTTGTTTATGCTTGTAGATCTTGGTTCCTTTGCTTGCGCAATTCCACCAGTGTTGTCTCAATAAAAACTTTATTAGACAACTGGCACTCGAAATTACCCCTAGTTCTCTTAAGAACTATAAAATCCAGACAGCCTCCTTGAGGCTTCTGATACAGCAATGTACTCAACTTCAATTGTTGAATCTGCGGTCCTTTTTCTTGAAACTATTCCAATTGACCGCCTCATTATTGAGAGTGAAACGTAACCTGAATTTGATTTGTAATCATCATAGTCGGATTGGAAACTTGCGTCAGCATAACCAGTCACTATTGGTTCTGACTGTCCACTATAGACAAGGAAACATTCTTTAGTTTGTCTAAGATACTTCAGAATGGTCTTGACAACAATCCAGTGAGACTCACCCGGATTCTGTTTGTATCTATCAGTGATGTTGATAGCGTAGGCCACGTTTGGCCGAGTGCAAGTCATGGCATACATGATTGACCCAATTGCATATGCATATGGGACATATTTCATGTTCTTGATATCAGCTTCATCAGAAGGACAATCCTTCTTTGACACCTTTATCCCATGATTTGCCGGTAGAGACCCTCTCTTAGAGTTCTCTATCGCAAAACGTTTCAACACCTTGTCTATATAGGTGGACTGTGACAGCCTCAACATCCTTCTGCATCTATCCATTTGGATCTTGATCCCTAAGATGTAGCAGGCTTCACAAAGATCCTTCACCGTGAAGGTCTTCGACAACTAATCTTCAACGGACTGTATTAATGGGATATTGTTTCTCAAAATCAATGTGTCATTGACATACACGATTATAAAGACAATATTCTTCCCATTATGTTTACAATAAACACAAGGATCTTCCGAATTTCTGATGAAGTCAAAAGATTTGATAGCTTCATCAAATCGGATATTCCAACTCCTAGAAGCTTGCTTCAATCCATAAATGGATATCTTTAGCTTGCATACTAGATTAGAATTTGACTTAGATGTGAAACCTTCCGGTTGAGTCATAAACACTTTCTTATCAATGTCTCCATCGAGGAAAGTTGTTTTGACGTCCATCTGTCAAATCTCATAATCACAGTGTACTGTTATCGGAAGTAAAATTCGAATGGACTTGATCTTTGCAACTAGTGAGAAGGTCTCATCACAGTCAATGCCTTTGTGTTGACTATAACCTTCGCCACCAACCTAGCTTTGTAGGTTTGTACTTTGCCATTTGCATTGGTCATCTGCATGAAGACCAAATCGCAACATATGGGTCTAACCCCTTTAGGCAACTCAACCAAATCCTAGACTTGATTGGTGTACATCGAGTCCATCTCGAATTTCATGGCTTCATGCCACTTCCCAATATCTAATATTTTTTCAGAATAAGTATTAGGATCGTTCTTATCCGGTATGTCCACATTAACTAGTTCCTCCAAGAGGTAACCGTATCTAGTGGGCGGATTATAATTCCTAATATACTTACGGAGATGTGGTTGTGCAGGCTATACATTCTGATCGTGAAAAATTTTGTGGTGCATCGATTTCATCAATGTCCAAAGAGTCCTAAAGAGCTACACTTTCAGATGCCTCTTGGGCGGGAGTTTTAACTATGTTGTTCTCATTCAGCCCACTTGGAGGTTTTTGCACTGGCAAGCCTACTCCAATTACGCTCCCACTGGCTGAAAGACGATCACCTAGTGAAAGACTCCCACCGTGAAAGTCGTTGAATGCTCCCACTGATTCCTTGTCATGTTGCTTTGACAAGATATCAGTCTCTTTGTTAATTTGTGGTTCTTGAATTTCTTCAAGTTCTATCAGCTTACGACTTTGTTCCTTAAAGACATAGTCTTCTTCGAGGAACTTGGTCTGCCTAGAAACAATCACTGATTATTTCTCAGGTAGATAGAAGTAATATCCTTTAGTTTCTTTAGGATATCCCACAAAGTAACCCTTTTCAACTTTGGATTCCAACTTGTCGGTAAGCATCCTTTTCACAATCACGGGGCAACCCCATGTTAGATATGTGTAAAAGTTAGCTTCCTGCCACACCATGGTTCAAATGGTGTATGCTCAACCGATTTAGATGAAATCCTATTCAGAATGTAAATTGAAGTTTGTAATGCATATCCCATAAGAATGTTGGAAGACAGAAAAAACTCATCATGGACCTCACTATGCTAACAGGGTTTGGTTTCTTCTCTTGGACACACCGTTCATCTGAGGTGTTTTGGGAGTAGTCCATTGTGACTGGATTCCATGTAACTTCAAGTAATCAGTGAATTCATGGCTAAGGTATTCACCTCCTCGATCCGATCAAAGAGTCTTGATACTCTTACCAAGTTGCTTCTCCACTTCAGCCTTAAACTATTTGAATTTCTCAAAAGATTCGAACTCGTGTTTCATAAGATACACGTATCCGTATCTAGAGAAATCATCAGTAAAAGTGATGAAGTAGCTGAAGTGACCCCTAGCTAGAGTGGGCAATGGTCCACAAACGTCGTTGTAGATCAACTCTATAACTTCTTTGGCATGCACCCCTTTCCTAGAAAGGGTCTACTGATCATCTTGCCCATGAGATAAGATTCACAATCTCCATAAGACTCACAGTCGAATGGGGTTAAGTAGTCTAACTTTCTTAACCTTGCAATTCTTTTCTCGTTTACATGATCAAGTTCTACAATACCATAAGTAAGTCGCGTTTTCATGATCACTAAGTTTGAGTCTTTTATTTTGTATATTAAGAACATCATATCCATAATGCAAACTAGTTTGACTGATGTCACTTACCCTTTGTTCCCCGCGAGGGCTAACGAAACAAACTTAAGTTGGTTTACAACCATCAAGCGGCGACATTTCATGCCCTTATAAAAGTCCCGTTAGATGTAGATCCGAGCAATAGACGAGGGTCTTTAAGTACTCATTGGAACGAAATCTCCGGTTTACTTTTAATTTTGATAGAAGACATCTTATCAAATTAATGAGAAAATCATATTTTAGTGAGGAACGTTTTAAAGGCGGGGTATTAATTGCTTAATCGAGATCCAACATGTTAATCTATATCACATTTGAGCAATTATTGGGCGCCGCCTACCCACACATGATTTATATACGGACTAACACTTACATGGGCGCCATCTACCCAAACAATAATACGGTCCGACAAGTATTGGGCGCCGCTTACCCAAACAATTATAATGCGGACGTAAAAGGCGATAACAGAATATAAAACACGTTAACCAAGTGGGAATTAATAACTCGTTTAATCCTTTAAACCATAATTTTAAAATCCAATTTTAAAATCAAGTTTTAATAATTAAATTCATTATTAATATTTTGACCTTTAATTAATCCAATTAATTAAGTCCGTCATTAGTCCAACTAATATGTTTTTGTTAAAACCCAAACTTTATTAATTCTAACAAATTAAATCCAATTTAATTAATTAATAAATATGGGGGCTCAAGTGAAATTTCTAAAATTTGCACGGAAGGGCCTGTTCGAAATCCAATTTTCAAAACAGCCCCTCCCTCATCACTGCCCAGTTTCCAAAACCATTTCTAATCGGGTCAACCAGCATCAACCAGAACCATCCAATAATTCATCACAGTTCATCAGAATTATTCCAAATAACTCGCAGAACATGCTTAACCATTAGTGTTAGGTTAATCTCGGTTTTAATCAGTTCAAAGAACAACCCAATCGAAATTTATAGGCAACAGTACGCAAAACCCAAAGGGACGAAACATCAATCGGTGCAGTGTGTGTGCGTGCGAGTCACCGCCATAGCTAGGTGCATGCGGGCGACTCGCCGCCACGAGCGAAACAAAGGGACGCGCGTAGGGCCGCTGTCCCCTTGAATCGAATTCAACTAGAGGGGTTTAAACGTGAAATCGAGCAATTCGGTGGTGCGCCGCCTCGAATCGAATTGAAATAGGGGTGTGCCGCCGTACATCGAGCGAGATCGAGGAGCGCCGCCCTTGAACGAAATGAGTCGGTGGCGCTCCGTCGTGAATCGAAGCGAATCGGGGTGCATCGACACGAATCGTGAACGACCACCCTCAAGACGAAGCGAAACAGGGGGCACCGCAGTGAGTCGCCACGAAGGTGGGTCACGCTGCCACGGGTCCAATCCGCCGTAGCACGCAGCGGTGCAAGCTTGCGCGAGCGACGCGAGTTGCTGTGTGAAGCCACTCACTCGAGCGCCGTCGCGTGTCGCCCGTAAGGCCAGGTGGCGCGATTCAGGAGCGGCGGGGAGGTTTTCCCAGAAAACCTTAAGCGTATTGGAGAAGACGAGCCAGGCAACAAAAATAAACAAGGGTTTTGTTTATCTAATAAACATACCACAATACACAAACATATGTGTGGTGCGGTCCGCACAGTTTTATAAAAAAATTTAATTATAAAACCAATTCAATTAGCAATTAATCAAGAGCCTGGAGCTCTGATACCACTATTGGAATTTAGAGGCACGTAAACACGTAATACATGCGCAGCGGAAATAAACAGTTCACCAACAACGAACAATTAATTACAAAATTGAATACGTATAATCATAAAGAGAAACCTTAAGTAAATCGTACACATATTTCTCTACTATGGTATCCACGAAATCCCCGTTCACGAACTTGCACAGATTTGCCAGTGTTGAATCCCGAGATAAATTTGCTAGGAAAATTCTAACTCTAGATCTTATGGAGAGAATAATGAATTAACGTATTTGTGAATTCCCAAGAGCTTGTATATATAAGGAGGCCTAGCTTAAATCTTAAGCAAGCCCGATTGGGAAATAAAATCCATAATCTTTATTTAAATAAATCTCTACGATTTATTTTCTATATATAAAATCTCTATGGATTTAATTTCCATGTATATCAAATCTCTACGAATTTGATTCCATATATTAAATCATACAGATTTAATTTCCATGTATATCAAATCTCTACGGATTTGATTCCATATATATTAAATTCTATAATAATATACCATATATTATTATTGGAAAATCTTATTTAATTAAATCCAATTTAATTAAACATTAATAATAATTAATTCCAAATTAATCTATTATTAATTAATTCTCCATAAATTAAATATTAAATCCAATTTAACATTTAATCACTCAATTATAATCCGTAAAAGGGAACTACTTGTTGTGTGACTCATATGCCCTCATATATCGACCGATTAGTCAAACTAACGGTCTTAATTGAACCCTAGACAATAAATCAGACATTCTCAATATATGAGGTATGTTGCGAGAAAAGTGTAACTACCTGTAACTGAAACATGGGCTATTACGATTTCTTCCTTTCATTCACGAATACTCGATTATTCTTGAACATGATGAAGTGTCTATTCAAATAACTTAATCAATTTATCTCTAATCACTAATTGATCATGTATGTCACACTTAGTCACAAGTCTAAGTTGACGTGCATCGGCTGATGACTTTGATCCAATTATGATGAGAAGATGAGTATTCTCTCTAAATCCACATTGAGGAATGAATCATATTCTTGGCTCAACTACCATGCACATGCACTTCGTGATGAACCCAATCCAAGTCGTATCTACCCATGGAAGGGTGCAAGCATTGGTCATGGTCAAAGTTCATCACTGCACACATGTCGTGCGTATTGACCTCAAGTCAAAGGAGTATCGAATCGCTCCCACTAACCGAGACACCCGTAGACACATATAGTGGAAATACATCAAACAGTTTCTCGGATGGGTATACCAATACCCTCTAAGGTATTTGTGCATCCATCATGAGATACCTAGTATCTCGTAGTAAGTGAGATCTTACTACACTCTCTAAGAGTATGATACAGATCGCACACCAATCTCCATTGCATCATCAATATCCCATTCTTGATGATCCTTGATCGGGGCTATTTGAGAATCATGCTTAAGTCATCTGAGTTCTCACAACCTCTACGACAGCAACGACTCATGGGAACACTTGCAAGAATAAATGCAAAAAATCAAACATAATATTCAGACAAGTGTATTGCCATACATTAATATTAAATGAACTATAATATTAAATCAAACTGAATATCATCGAGTATTATGTCCTTATATGGATTGTCTCTAGGACACTAACACTAACACTAAGATTACCAGTTGATAATTGTTGTATAGAACAACTGATGCAAAAGTAGATAGGTCACACATTGAGAGGAAACTCAATGTGAGTAGTCTAAGTCTTGAAGATCAGAAGATCAGAATTCATCTGAGAAGAAGAAGAAGATTAGAAGATAAGAAGATCAGCTAGACAGATCACCAGGTGAATATCATAAGACCTGAAGATCTGATGACCACCAGGTATCAAGACACAGAAGTCCAGAAGACCTACATCAGAAGAAGTGAAGAAAAGTCTGTAAGTTTTGCTAAGACAACCTGCATCTGAAGACTCAATCAAGTAGACTGATCAGTCTGGACTGATCAAGTCAGCTCAAATCAGGTGACAACCAGAAGTTCACCAAGTCATACGAGTTCATCAGACATGAAGAATGTCAACCTAAGTTTGTAAATCAAACACTTAATAAGTGTACTTGATAACCAATGAGAGAAAGACACGTATGTACGGAGCTGACATTGCAGGACGAGGTGCTTCAGAGTCAAACGGCTAGAAAGGACAATCATACATGCTTTTGGCTATGCCGCCTCTGCACACATCAAATCAAGCCTGCAATCCTACCAAAAATAGACTGAAATTCGAATTGCTCTCCAATGGCTAGTTCAATTTTGTGCCTATATATATGGGATCAAACCTTCATAGTAAGGTTATGGAAATAATCTACAAGCTCTAAGCAAGCCAAATTTCCGCACGAAGAACACAAATCGAAGAATATTTCTAAGAGTTCATCCCATAGTTCTTAGCATAGAAATCTTATCCTTCAGCCTTAGGCTACTCAAATACTAGGATAAATTTCCAGTTGGTACATAACAAATCTTATACCCAAACCAAAAGTTAGGTTAAGTTTGTTTAGCAAGATTTCAGACTAGGGTTTCTAGTTCTGATCTCTAGGATTAGTTGAGTGAGCTCTTGAAACATCTTTTGTACTCTGTTGGACTAACACATTAATCTAAGTCCAGTTGGTTAGTTGGTGCCCCTGCTGATAGGGAAGAGTGGACGTAGGACAAGTTGTCTGAACCACTGTTGGGATATTTTAGTTTTGAAGAATTATGCCAAAACATTATCAACTTGTGTTATTGAAGCTGATGTACAGATAACAAGTTGAGGGGGACGAAAAAAGAACAAATTGAGGGGAACTCACGAAATCGACGTAGATGATCGAGATCGACGAGGTCATAGATTTAGACCGATCGAGATCGATGAGTTAGATGAGTTCCGGAAGTTAACCGATGAGCCGCGGCAAAATCGAAGAGAAGAAAAGCTAAGCCACCGATCGTAAGATCGATGACCAGAAACACGATCGATGATGAGAAAAGACAATCGATCCGATATGGTGATCAAGAGCGCATAAACCGATCGAAAAGAAACCGACCGTAAGATCGTAAGAGAAGGTTGCAGATCGAAGAGGAAAGAAAGATGAGATCGATTGAGATCGACGTGATCAAGATCGATATGAAGATGAAGCAGATGATCAAGATCGACGTGATTGAGATCGAAAGCTAAACCGATATGTTAAACCTAATGTAATCGACCGATGATATCCTCGAGATGTTGATCCGAAGATATGTTGATCCGATCACGAAATGATCGATCGTGCAAAGAAGAAATCGATAGCTCGAGTCAAAGTGACCAAGGTCGATGTCTCGATTCAGAGAACGAACTCGGTCGGCTGAAAGTGTCAAGTATGCCGATAAAGACAAGGTCCATTTGAAGAGAAGATATTTGAATCAAGTATCCCGAGGCTCGGATGAGAAACACGAAGACTCGGATAGAATCAAGACTTCAAGATGTCTCTCGAAGACACCGAGATTCAGAGAATCTGAATGATTCAAGGTGAGGAATCGAGGAATATAGCCCAGTTAGAATCGGTGACGTGGACCAATGAGAGGAAGACAACCGGCTGAAGAAGCTGTTGTACTTACAAGAATAGTATGGATTTGAATGTGATTCTCTCCAACGGTAACATTCAAATCCACACTATAAATACAAGGTCTTTCATCATTCTAATGTGTGGATGCGTGGAGATTATAAAGACGAGATGCTTTCTGAGCCAAAGAGAGTTATACCCAAAGCATTCCCACCCTGTAACACAAGTCTGTAGATATACAAATATGTTCAAGAGTGTTCTAGAACTCAATCTAAGCAACCCATGATGTATCCTAAGCTTAGAGAGATTTTCCCAACCTTAGCATTGAGGCTAAACAAATGTAAGGGAAAATCTCAACCTAGTTGGAAACCAAACAAACCTTACCCAAATAAGTCGGTTAAGTTTGTAGGTGAGTGTGAACTCGGTAAACATCTAGCAATCCCGAAAGGGAGGGTAGGTAATCCCGAGTGAGGGTGATAAGTCCCGTTGGAGTGTGAACTCGGTAAACATCTGTAGGCAATCCCGTGGAGGGTGATAAGTCCCGAGGCGAACCCGAGAGGGTGATAAGTCCGATTGGAAGGAATTTCCCTAGAATGGGGAGAGTGGATGTAGGAGCTTGAGTCTCCTAACCACTATACTTTGTTGTGTTCTTTATTGCGTTATGTTCTTATATTGTCATATGCATTCGATTATAAGCAAAACACAACACATGAGCTTAAAACGAAAAAATCTTTAATCACTATTCCTTCACCCCTGTTTTTATATGCATAGCACGAAATTTTTGCTTCCGCACGCGCAAAATGGGTTTTCCACCGGGACCATCAATTGGTATCAAAGCAGGTGTTCAAACGGTTCACTAATTTCAAAGTAACCACCTGAACTGATCTTTTAAAAGAAAACCAGTTTCTTTAAAAATACATATATTTTAAATGTTTTGGCGTCATTATCAAAAAGGGGGAAATTGTTGGGATATTTTAGTTTTGATGAATTATGCCAAAACATTATCAACTTGTGTTGTTGAAGCTGATGTACAGATAACAAGTTGAGGGGGAACGAAAGAACAAATTGAGGGGGAACTCATGAAATCAGACGTAGATGATCGAGATCAGACGAGGCTGCAGACGAGACTGATCGAGATCAGATGAGTTAGATGAGTTCCGAGTTAACTGATGAGCTGTGCAAAATCATAAGAGAAGAAAAGCTAAGCCGGTGATCGTAAGATCGGATGACGAAACGAACTGATCGGATGATCGGAAGGACAATCAGTGATATGGTGATCAAGATCGCATAAACCAATAAGAAAGAAACCGACCGTAAGATCGGAAGAGAAGGTTGCAGATCAGAAGAGGAGCAGATAAGACTGATCGAGATCAGACGTGATCAAGATCAGATATGAAGATGAGCAGATGATCAAGATCAGACGTGATTGAGATCAGATGTGCTAAACTGATACGCTAAACCGAATGTACTGACCTGATGATATCCTGAGATGTTGATCTGAAGATATGTTGATCCGATCGGTCCGAACGATCGATCGTGCAAAGAAGAAATCGATAAGCTCGAAGTCAAAGCGAGACCAAGGTCGATGTCCGAATTCAGAGAATCGAACTCACCACTCGAGTGTCAAGATGCTCGATAAGACAAGGTCCGCTAAAGAGAAGTCTGCTGAATCAAGTATCCTGAGGCTCAGATGAGAAACCTGAAGACTCAGATAGAACTGAAGACTCAGTATGTCTCTGAAGACACTGAGACTCGGAGAATCCTGAATGATTCCAAGGCGAGGAATCGAGGATTATAATTTATTAGAATCGAACTACGTGGACCAATGAGAGGAAGACACCCAACTGAAGAAGGCTGCTTTGTACTTACAAGAATAGTATAGATTTGAATGTGATTCTCTCCAACGGTAACATTCAAATCCACACTATAAATACAAGGTCTTTCATCATTCTAATGTGTGGATGCGTGGAGATTATAGCACGAGATGCTACAGAGCCAAAGAGAGTTATACCCAAAGCATTCCCACCCTAGAACACAAGTCTGTAGATATACAAATATGTTCAAGAGTGTTCTAGAACTCAATCTAAGCAACCCATGATGTATCCTAAGCTTAGAGAGATTTTCCCAACCTTAGCATTGAGGCTAAACAAATGTAAGGGAAAATCTCAACCTAGTTGGAAACCAAACAAACCTTACCCAAATAAGTCGGTTAAGTTTGTAGGTGAGTGTGAACTCGGTAAACATCTAGCAATCCCGAAAGGGAGGGTAGGTAATCCCGAGTGAGGGTGATAAGTCCCGTTGGAGTGTGAACTCGGTAAACATCTGTAGGCAATCCCGTGGAGGGTGATAAGTCCCGAGGCGAACCCGAGAGGGTGATAAGTCCAGTTGGAAGGAATTTCCCTAGGAACAGGGAGAGTGGATGTAGGAGCTTGAGTTTCCTAACCACTATACTTTGTTGTGTTCTTTATTGCGTTATGTTCTTATATTGTCATATGCATTCGATTATAAGCAAAACACAACACATGAGCTTAAAACGAAAAAATCTGTAATCACCATTCCTTCACCCCTGTTTTTATATGCATAGCACGAAATTTTTGCTTCCGCACGCGCAAAATGGGTTTTCCACCGGGACCATCAACCACTATAAAAATCTAGTGTGCATTATCTGATTTACCTGCTTTACACTATCTGCACACTACTTGTTTGTATATTGCATGCATATTCTAAGTCTAAATCAGATTTGCATCAAGCAACTAACCTGATCAATTTGGCTCTTTGTCATCTGATTCAAAACAGATAACTTAGAAATCTAATTTAACAAACTGGTTTTCACACGAGTAAAACTTAGCTTCCGCACATCAGTTAAACTGATAGACACCGAACTGATCTGCCCTCAGGCAATCAGTAAGTTGGATATCAGTCCAAACTGATTCACTCGCACTCTGATCAGGTAACTTGCTTATCACACCTGATCTCACGCAAAAGTTTTTCAGAAGTCTATTCACCCCTCCCCTCTAGACTTCTGCCCTCACGAAAACCCATTCACGACCTACAAGATGCTCTTAGCCTTGTTCAACAAAGCCCTCGGGTTGTTGCATATAAATTTCTTCTTCAAGACTTCCGTTAAGGAAAGCTGTCTTGACATCCATTTGACAGGTCTCAAAATCTAAATGCGCAGCTATCGACAAGAGAATGCGGATGGACTTAAGCATGGTTATGGGTGAAAAGGTTTCCTCATAATCGATCCCTTCTTTCTGAATGTACCCTTTCGCCACAAGTCTAGCTTTGAAGGTCTGTACCTTCCCATTCATTCCACTTTTTCTCTTGTATACCCACTTGCATCCAATGGATTTTACCCCATTAAGTGGTTCGACTAGCTCCCACACTTGATTGTGATCCATTGAACCCATTTCGACTTTCATTGCAATTTGTTAAGAATCTGCATCCTTGTCTTGGATCGCCTCGTTATAGGACTCTCTTATCCCCATGAATCGCTCAGGTTATCTAATGACCCTTTCACTACGATGAGGTTCTGGTTGTGTAAGCGTTTTGCTTGGTATGTCAACTTGTACAGTTGGCATTGGGGTTGGCCCTCTTAGCTCGTCTAAGGTAATCTCACTTTTAGGCTTTCTTTCGTTCATATAGTCTTCTTCCAAAAATTTAAAGTGCGTACTTGTTATGACTCTCTGATCTTCGGGGCCATAGAACACATACACCCTTTCGTTCCCTCGGGGTACCCTATAAATAACCTTAATTCTGAACGTGGATCCAATTTTCTGGCTTCCTTGTCTAACACGTATGCCGGACACCCCTAGATTCTTATGTGTCTCAAACTGGCTTGCGCCCGGTCCACAACTCTTTAGGGGTTTTGGGAACTGATTTAGATGGCACCAAGTTTAGAATGTAAGTCCTTGTTTCCAAGGCTTGACCCCAAAACAATTTGGGTAGATCCGCATAACTCATCATTGATCTGACCATTTCTAAAATAGTTATGTTTCTTCATTCTGCAACCTCGTTTTGTTGAGGGGTTCCGGGTGCAGTCAACTGGGATACAATTCCTTCATCTGATAGGTAGTTCAAAAAATCATCGCTGAGGTATTTGCCTCCACGATCAAATCGTAGAAACCTGATACTTTTTTCCCTATGATTATCTGCTTGAGCCTTAAATTCCTTGACTTTTTCAAAGGTCTCAGATTTATGCTTCATAAGAAAAATGTATCCATATCTTGAGTAATCATCGATAAAAGTAACGAAATACTCATAACCTCCTCTTGCTTTGATTGACATTGGACCACACACATCAGTGTGAACGATCTCTAACACTTCTTTGGCTCTATTCGCCTTGGCTCCAAATGCCCTCTTGGTCATTTTACCCTCCAAACATGATTCGCAAGTTGGAAATGGTTCAACCCGGAGAGACTCCAATGAACCATCTTGAACCAACCTATGGATCCTCTTTGGATTAATATAACCTAGCCTTAGATGCCATATAAGTGTCTCATTCACTTCTGCTGAACGTTTCCTTTTATTTACTTGAAATAGTCGATGTGTTATAGGATGCGTTTTGCAAGTGGTGTGCACAATTAGTAGTGTAAAGATTGTTCGACAACATTCCATGACAGATAAACTCATCATTTTGAGTAATGATAACAACTTTATTAAAAGTAACCGAATATCCATCATTAAAGAATTTTAGAAACTGAAATCAAATTCTTTATAAAACTTGGAACGTAAAGGACATCTCTCAAAACTAAAATTCTATCACTAAAAGATAGATGCACTTCTCCCACTGCTTTAAGCACTAGTTACGTAGCACTGTAGTACCTGCTACACACGTAGCACTGCAGTAACCGCTACTTACGTAGAATTGCAATAACCGCTAATCACGTAGCATTGCAATAACCGTTACTTACGTAGCATTGCAATATCTGCTACTTACGTAGCATTGCAATAACGGGTACTTTTGTAACATTGCCCATGGAGATGATGGTCTCACTCCCACTAAATCGTTGGATTATCCAGAATCCTTGAAACATTGAAACAAAGATGATTAGAGGTTCCCGTATCCACTACCCACAAATGGGAGCATACGCCGTTAAACAAGTTTCAACAATTGGCGTTTGAGAATTACATTTCTTCCCAACCTTTTTAGGTTTGGACAGGTTGACCTCCGATGACTTCTCAGACCGCAATTAAGCATTTTCGATTGTCGGTCTTCTTTTTTACACCTCTTAATGCCATTTTCTACGAGAACAAATTTCGTATAGTTATCTAACTTGCTTTACGATTCTGGTGAGCGAAGAATTCATTAAGATCTTATCATAATAGCTGCAATGGTTTCCAAGTTCTGGTGTCGGTGTTGCAACACATCTGACGTGGAAGTCAAGATGATACACTTAGCCATTTTATTGGATCTCAACCATTGCTTACGATATTCCTTATTTTCCTCACAATCGTAGTCTCAGCGAGTCTAGGTTCGTCAAGGACTAACTTATTTGAGTGCATGGTCAAGACAATAAATAATTTACAATCTATATAGTTTCCTATACAACTTTATTGACTTTAAAGTATATTAAACTGTGAATTAAAAGGTTGTGACATGTTGAAACTGAAAATAAACATACATCTTGTGTTAATATCTAGATTAACACAAAATTATCACATAATTCAATCACATGCATCATATTAAAATCTCAAAAAAATATGAACATGTATCAGCCAACATCTTAAAACAGTTTAAATAAGTCACGTGGGTGGGTCATTATTTAAAACACATTTAAGCAGGCTACAAAAAAAAACAGTTACAAACCTTTAATTCAAAATTAATAGTTAGCTCTCACTTGACCAATATAAAATTAACAGGGACTTCGGGGAAGTATATGCATGTCAATTTTATACATAAGTAATAACCATGATTAAATACACAATTATTATTTCGTTTTGAACGAGCCTCTTGGGAGGGTCATCGTCACCACTAATAATAATCCACAATCATCCTTTGGAATTCATTCATGTGAAGACTATCTTCTGATCGTCCCTTGGGGGAATTTCTCCAAAGAATTCACAAATAAATAAATCATGGAGGTCAAAATTAATTCAATTTTATTATCCGGAATAAAATTTTCAATTAATTATTTAAGCATACTTAGTAATTTTTCAATTTGAGATTTTTCATTGAACAATTCTGATGCAAACATATTTAAACAAGTTAAATAAAGCATAAGAAAATACACAACAAACATCAAAATAAAAAATTAAACACATATTGGGCACATATATCCAATTGTCACTGTTTAATTTCTTCTTTGTCTTGAACTTGAGAAATCGTCCGTCTTCAAATTTCTCCCACTCGAACGTCTAAAAATAATCTATCACGTCAAGTCACGTCCGTCGTTCGGCCACGTCGAATAGCACGCAGCCAGGATGCCCGCCCGCATCCCAGCCGACCGTCTCGACCAGGCGCCAAGCGTCGTGCGCACATCTGCCCAATGTCGTGCACGCACCTGCCCAACGCCGTGCGCTTCCGTCCGCCTTTGTGCGCGTGCCTGCTTCTGGGTGATGCGCGCGCCGTGCGCGCGCCCGCCCAGCTGATCCCGCCCGTGCGCGCCAACTAGGATCCGCGTTGTGAGCGTCCCTCCCTTGGCATGTTTTGCGCGACGCACGCTACCTGCGCACGGTTCCGGATCAGTCTTCAATTTCCCGTTTCCGTCTTTGTCTTCGATTCGATTACAATTTATTTTACAAAAAAATAAATAGACCTAAAATCTAAGCTAGTCTAATACATTGAACAAATCAAAATAGCCTAATCTACTCGTGCATTTTCTCACGAGAAAAACGAATTCGAACGTGTCGAATTAAAACCATACAATCATACGCATGAATTAAATAAACATTAAATTACCATGACAATTCGATACCTGCAAAAAAGATCTAGCAGTTCTACTATCCAATTCCAAAATATAATGAACAACAATTTAAATTACAATTAAAATCACAAAGCTCGAAACCGAGGCTCTGATACCAGTTGTTGGGTAATAGGGTGTCCAGATCTATTCAAGGTGCAATTTAAATACAAATTTAAATTAATTTAATTATCACTAGCATGAATTAATCTTATATTAATTCAAATAACAATTAAATATTCAACAACAAATCATGCGTCAAAATTGCCACATAAATCCTACACATGCGGAATTCTAGGAGTTACGTACGGCGTACCTTTGGCGGATTAAACGGAGGAATATGGATGCACAAACCCAACGACCTTCTCTAGTATTCCCACGTCCTTATTTGATATCCCGGTGGAGGAATCTCCTTCAAATAATTAACAAAAGGAAAAGAGAAAAATTGTTGTACCACTTTTGTGGATTTCTAATTTTTCCAACACGTGAAATTATGTTGGGGATGAAAAATTCATCCCCTAGTTATAGATCTCATGGGGGGCGAAAATTTTGGGTAAATATTAGGGTCAAGAAATTTCTTTGTATCTTCCCAAGATACAATCTTGAATATATCTCATATATTCTATTTTCATAATATTCACAAAATATGTTTTCTTCCCCAACACTATAAAATTTTGCGATCTTTGACTTTTCTTGAATTTAAGGGATAAACTTGTACTCCAAGAATACTTTATTCCATAAAAATTTTCCAAGAAAATCTTTTCTCTCTCCTCATTATTTTCAAAAAATAGGAAATAAATTAGGCAACAATATTTCTTTTATTTTAAACACCTTTTTTCAGTTATTGGACTTTATCTGAGGGCTACTAAAGGGGCCTTTAGGAGAATTAAGATTGGACCTTCCAATAGACCTTGAATTATCAATATTGAGCCACAATATTATTCAAGCCCATAAATATTAATTAATCCCACTACATAGTTAATATTGCATTATCCATCTTAACCCATATTACTGTAATATGGCTCCCGATTATTATTTCCGTGTTTAAGATTATCCAGTCCATTAATTAATTTAAGCCACTGAAAAGCTTCATATTAATTAATATTTTTTTCCTTGGATTAAGAACGACTCAACATCATTATCCATACCGGAAACTAATTCCACTTGCAAGATTTAGTATGATAAAAATTTTGAGCCTCCCAATGGGACAAATCACGCAAGACGTACTTGCACACAATTCTCCGTATTAAATCTTAGCAATCGTCATGTAACTAATAATATTGCCCAAGATATAAAGTATTGAATCTCATTGATTCTCTACACAACATAAGTCAAAGCAATAATTATTAATTTCACACTATCCTATTTAAGGAACCGAGATTAAGAAATAACGAACAACTGAGGTCTAATTCTTCCATATTCAGTACTGGAGAATTTATCCTCCTGTAGGTCCTATTCAGCGCATCATAATGCACTAGTGTAATATCTTGGTCAAGACAAGTCAATCTGAGCCTTACACTTCAACCTTTCACGATGGATTGTTCATTTTCATCTAGGTTGTGAATTTGTACTTAGTTACATGGAATTGTTAATTTGATCTTCTGTGATCTGGTATCACCAAATTAACTTCAATGTAACACGTATTATTTATTGAACAGATATGCAGTAAATATATATAACATTCATTCATATTTAAAGCAACAATGATAAATAATTTAATTTTAGTAAATAAGACAGAAATTCAGTCTGATTATACAAAGTAAAAAGCATACTTTCCAGTGTAACCCCAACAAGGGCCTCCCCGAGTTGTGGCCCAATTATATCGGTCGGGCAATGAAGAACATGCCCCGGTGTTGGAACACATATGACATTGCTAGTGCCCAGCGCCAGAAGGTCACTGGGAACCTCTACTCTGCCATGGCCCGTGCCCAGAAGGTCTTGTTGTTCCTTGAGAAAGCCTGCGGCCAATCTGAGAGTGAGCTTTAGAAACTGGAGGAACTGTGCAAGTTATACAGCGAGCAAAGCAAGTCGCTGATCATGGCTCGTAAAGCGCAAAAGAAGGCAGAGACCTCCCGGATAAAATATTCCAAGGAAGCCTCCGAGCTTGAGGGTTAGCTTAAGGCCATGGAGGAGCGCCACGGGGTGGAGGTTGTCGAGCTAAAAGCCGATGTGGCCTGGGCCGAGGAGAAGTTGGCATCCCAAGCCACCGACTTCGCGAAGAAGGAGGAGAGGAATACGAACTTTGCCTATTACATGGCCTTTGCAGGGGTCATTCGAGCTTACGTCGGGCGGACCCAACGGGCAGTATTTCCAGCATGATTGAGGACTTGGTGGCCTTCGTTCGCGACAACCCTTCTGATCCCAACATTATGTTGGAGATCCTGGATCTAGAGGTGTTGGGCTTTGACCTGTCCTTCTTCCCTGACCAGGGGCAAATTGTATTTCCTGATCTCGGGGACCAGCAGGGCGAGGCCTCTCAGGTTGCTCTTGAGAGAGCGGCGGGTGATGTGGAGCAGGTCTCTCTCAAGACCGTGGCTCGGTAGGATGTAGAGGGTGGCGGCTCGGGTGTGAATCTTGCGGGGGGCATGTGATAAGGGTCGGAGCTTGGGTGGATCTTTCCCTCTTTTCCTCTTTTTTTTATTTTGTTTTAGATATGGCTTCCGGGCCTTTTGATGTAATTGGCCTCCGGGCTTCCTTCTGTAATGGCCTCCCCTTTCGTATTAATGAAGGTTCTCTTTTTTCATTGTGTTGACTTTATTTCCTTCTGCGACTTTAATGATTGTTATGTTCTTGTCGTCTTATGTGAATGCGGCTTATTTGTGAACTTTTGCTTACTCGTCTTATTATGTCATGATGAGATTGCATCCCGTGGGTAGTGACCAAATCATCGGTATGTCAAAAGTCGTACCTCGGGAGGTCGATGCTTTGACATGCGACCTCCTTTGGTTTTGAGCATAACTGTAAGAAGTCTTGAAAGAAATGAACGATTTTATTGAGATTCAACTTGGTAGATTACAAATTGGTGACCTGCGAACCTACTGATAGTACTTCTTCAGGTGAGTCGCATTCCAAGGGTATTAGGCCGGCGTGCCATCCGGGCTCTCGAGCTCGTTGGCTCCATTAGGTAGGCACTTTGATACTTTTCACGGACCTTACCAATTTGGCCCAAAAGTTCCCTTTGGTATTCCGAGTATCTTCTTGAGTACCATGTCTCCTTCTTTGAATTTCCGGAGTCGCACTTTGGAGTTATAGTATTTCTTTGATTATTTTTTATATAGCCTCTAACCTTTTCTCTTCCAGGAGGTCTAGATTGTGAGCTATGGCTTCGTCATTCTTTTCATTGGCGACCTGTGACATTCGGTGACTCGGGATGCTAATTTCTGATGGGATGACCGCTTCAGTTCCATAGGCTAGGGAGTATGGAGTCTCACCCGTTGAGTTCCAGCAGGTCGTTATGTAAGACCATAGCATTTCCTGTAGTTCGCTAGCCCATTTCCCTTTTCCTCCTTCGAGCTTTGCCTTCAGGGTATGCTTGATAATCTTATTGATGGCTTCTACCTGTCCCTTTGACTGGGAATGGTATGGTGTGGAGAACAACTTCGTGACTTTCCACTTGCGAAAAAAGGCATCGATTTTCAGACCGTCGAACTATTTTCCATTGTCAGATATGATTGTTTGTGGTAGGCCAAATCTACAGATTATGTTTCACCATATGAATCTAATGACGCTGTCTTGGTCTATGGTTGCTAGAGCTTCTACCTCGGCCCATTTTGTGAAGTAATCTACTACGACAAAGGCGTACTTGACTTTGCGGGGTCCGCTGGAAGCGGCCCAATGATGTCTATCCCTAACCTTGCAAAAGGCCAAGGACTGAGGATACTAGCAAGTTCCTCAGGAGCGACTTTGATTGAAGGGTCGAATATTTGACACTTGTGTCCTTGCATATTTAATCGCATCTCCTCTTAGGTTTGGCCAAAAGTAGTCTTGTCTTGCTATTTTATAAGCTAAAGACTGGCCCTCTGTGTGGTTCCCACATACCCCATCATTTATTTCCTTCAGGATGGCTTGCCCCAGCTCTGGGGTGATACATTTGAGTAGTGGTGTGTCGAAACCTTGCTTACAGGTCAGTGCCAATCAGAGTGTATCTTGCTGCTCGTATTTGCAATTGGCAAGCTTTGGTTATGTCCTGCAGTAGGTTGCCGGTTTGTAGGTATTTGATGATCAGTGTTATCCAGCTTTCTCCTTCCTCGGTTGGGGGTTCGAGTGTTGCTATCATTGCATAGCAACTGGAAGGGTAGGATAGTTTCGTTATTGTGATTTGTTTCATTTCTGCCGATCCCTCAGAGGTCGCTAGTCGAGCTAGGACGTCGCCTTGTGAGTTCGAATCCCTTGGGATCAATTTCACGTGCACTTATTCAAACTTCTGTATAAGCTTTTTTACGACCTCTTGATAGGTTGCCATTCTATCATCCCGTGCCTCATATTCCCCTGAGACTTGGTATGCCACTAGTTGGGAGTCGGTGTGCACTTGTAGCCTTCGGGCGCCCATTGGTATCAACATCTCCAAGTTGTTGTTGAGGGCTTTGTATTCAGCTTCGTTGTTGGTCGCTAGGAAGTCGAAAGTTATGGCCATTTGGAAAGAGTGGCCTTTCGGGATAACCAGGACTATTCCCACCCCCGACTTATTGGTTGTCGTCGAGTCGTCTACAAAGAATTCCCACGGTGGTCCAGCCGAGTAGTCGGCTTCTTATGGAAGGTGAGTTCGACCACAAAATCAGTTAAAGTCTGTGTCTTTATTGCCGAGGGAGGTGTGTAGGCCACTCTGTATTGCCCGACCTAAATGGCCCACTTAAGACATCGACTTGACGTATCGGGTTGGTGGAGTATGTTCCTTAGGGGTGGGGAAGTGAGTACCTCCACTTAATGGTCGAAGAAATATGATCGCAGCTTTCGGACGCTCATGACAAAGGTGTATGCGAGTTTTTCTAAGAGCGTGCATAGCTGCTCGGTTTTGTTGAGTACCTGGCTGACAAAGTATATAGAGAGGTGGGTCTATCCCTCAGCTCACACCAATACCGAACTCAAGGCGGTGTCGGAAGTTGCCAAGTATAGGAACAACCTCTTTTCCGGAACCGACTTTGATAGGATCCTCACGTCTGCCAAGTATTCCTTTATCTTGTCGAAGGCTTCTTGTCTCTTTTCTGTCCATTCGAATCTCAATCCCTTTTGCAGTGTGTCGAATATCGGCTTGCAGTTATCCCCCATTCGGGAGATGAATCTGTTCCGAGCGGCTAGGCTGCCTGTTAATTTCTGGACTTCTTTTGTGTTCCTCAGAGCTCCCATGTTTAGAATTGCCTTGATTTTAGCTTGATTTTCCTAGATTCCCCGCTTTCTAACGAGGTGCCCAAGGAATTTTCCGGATTCCACCCCAAAGTTACATTTCTTGGGGTTGAGTTTCATGTTGAATTTCTTCAGAACTTCAAACGCTTGAGCGAGGTGATCATCCTTCTTCAAGCTTTTGACAACTATGTCGACATATACTTCAACAGTTTTACCGATCTGGTCCGAGAACATATGATTGACCAATCTCTAGTAGGTTGCCCCTGCATTTTACTAGTGCTGCATTCGCGACTCATTGTGGATGATCGGCCTAAGTAATCAAGTTGTTGTCTAGTAGAGACTGGTTCAATAGCTAGGCAAAAGATTTCATGGGGGCTTGACGGTTGCATCTCCGAAGCCTTTGATGATGTGCTCGCACGGCTCGATATAGTCTTTGTAGTCGCCCAGCTGGTCTAAAGTCTTCTTGAAGAGGATATTGCAGAAGGCCCCTCCAACCACCAACAAGCGACAAACTGTGGTTCCCATGATGTTCGCCTTGATTACCAGCGGGCCAGTGTTGGGGTAGACTATGTCTCTTTGTCTTGTTCTTCGAACTGGATCTGGTTGGTCTCCTATGCTACGGAAAACACCGGAAGCACCATCTTCCTCACGCTCTTCATTTCCCTTATCTCAGCCTTCATTCGTCTCTTGGATAGGGTAGTTGATGCTAGGAGACCGCCCACTACCTTGAGGGGAGATAGAGTGTATATTGTGCGACCTCCAACATTTTCGGGCATGGGGGCACAGTCGCTCGTTCCTTCCCCCTGGTTCTGATTTTTCTTAGTTGGGGGATTTTCATCCTTGTGGTGTGTTGGTCCCGGTGGGAAAACCCATTTTGCGCGTGCGGAAGCAAAACATTTCGTTGCAATGCATATAACAACAGGGGTGAAGGAATGGTGATTCCAGATTTTTTTTTTCTTTTAAGCTCATGTGTTGTGTCTTTGCTTATAATCGAATGCATATGACAAGATAAGAACGTAAAGCAGTAAACAACACAACAATGTATAGTGGTTCGGAGACTCAAGCTCCTACATCCACTCTCCATGTTCCTAGGGAAATTCCTTCAAACACTTCCTGAGCTTTCTGACTACCTCGCGTAGTTTACTTACTCAACCCGACCTTGAGCTTTCTGACTACCTCTGTAGTTTACTAACTCAAACTGGACTTATCACCCTCTCGGGCTCGCCTCTTAGATGTTTAACGAGTTCACACTCCTTCGGGACTTATCACCCTCACTCGGGATTGCCTAACAACTACCTCACTTCACCACTGGTTATCTCTTACGAGAATGGGGTTTGGGTTTGGTGTTGTCTCCAACTATGGTGAGATTTCCCTTACATTTGTTTAGCCTCAATGCTAAGGTTGAGAAAATCTCTCTAAGCTTAGGATACATCGTGGGTTCCTTAGATTGGGTTCTAGAACACTCTTGAACATATTTGTATATCTACGGACTTGTGTTCTAGGGTGGGAATGCTTTGGGTATAACTCTCTTTGGCTCTGTAGCATCTCGTGCTATAATCTCCACGCATCCACACTCAATTTGATGGAAGAACTTGTATTTATAGTGTGGATTTGAATGTTACCATTGGAGAGAATCACATTCAAATCCATACTATTCTCTGTATGTTCTGCAGCTTTTCCAGGCTGGTTGTCTTCCTCTCGTTGGTCCACGTCAGCTGGATTCCAAAGGTTATATTCCTCAGCTTCAGTGCCTCGGAACATTGGGGATATCTTGAGCATTGGTATATTCTTGAGTCTGATAATTCTTGTGCCTTGAGATTCTCTGAGCTCTCAGTGTCTTCAGAGACATACTGAGTCTTCAGGTTTCTCTGAGTCTTCAGGTTTCTCTGAGTCTTCAGATTTCTCTGAGCCTCCAGATTCTCAGTTTCATCTTGAGTCTTGATTCTCGATTTCATCTTGAGTCTTGAAAACTTCGGTTTCATACTTAAACCGGTTTCTTGATTCTTCTTGAGTCTTCAGAATCTAACATGTTCTATATCTGCCGACTATACACGGTGCAGATAACATCCTGAACACTCTAAAACTGAATCCTGACTCATCTATCAAGATTTATCCTGAACATGTCATACACAGGGGTTTTGGGATCTAATCAAAATCCTCTTTATTAAATTCATTTCCCAACAATTTCCCCCTTTTTGATGATGCCAAAACCATCTTGTTGCAAAACACTTAACCTATACTCAGGTTTCAGTTTTTCCTATTACAAAAATGTTAAATCTCTTAATAATCAATTCAGCAATGAATCACCCAACAATTTCATCACCAAACAACAATAATTAGGCATATCAAATATAAAGACATGTAAAAAGATAATGAGGTATTATCTTTGAGCATAAAGATAAAGTTTTCATTGATGTATGATAGACTATTACAGTTTACAATGAACTTATCAAAAGATAAAGACAAAAACATAAAGAATTACAAGTCTTCAGTCTTCAGTCTTGGTCTTCAGTCTTCTTTGATCTTCAGCTCGCCTCCTCATTCCTCTTCTTCTACGGACTTTGTCTGATCAGGCATACTGACACTCATGCTGACTGAGTTCAGTTTCTTCTGACTTCAAACATCCTGACCCTCAGGTCTCTCTTACTTACTGACCCTCAGGTCATTTGACCTATACTGAGTCTCAGTTTCACTTTACTTACTGACCCTCAGATCACTTTTACTCAGGCTATCTAATTTCTTCTTTGCCTGATCTGATCAGTTGACTGATTAGATCAACACATCTTTAGATCAACATATCAGAATAGCAACATGTCATTATATCAGGTTAGCATATCAGGTTTATCATATCTGATCTTGATCACGTCTGATCTTGATCAGTCTCTTATGCTCATCTTCTGATTTGCAACATTTTCTTCTGATTTGCTGGCTTTTAGCTTTTCTTCTTATTCTGATTTTTCACAGCTTATCAGTTTAACTCCGAACTCATCTAACTCATCTGATCTCGATCAGTCTCGTCTGCAGCCTCGTTTGATCTCGATCATCTACTTCTGATTTCATGAGTTCCCCCTCAACTTGTTCTTTCATTCCCCCTCAACTTGTTATCTGTAAATTAGCTTGAATAACACAAGTTGATAATGTTTTGGCATAAAACTAAAATATCCCAACAATTTCTCAATTGATAATGTCGCCAAAACATCAGAATATATGCATTTTTAAAGAAATGGGTTTTTCTTTAAAAAGATCTGTTCAGGTGGTCACTCTAAAATTAGTGAACATTTTGAACTCCCGCTCTGATACCACTTGTTGGTATCAGATTAGAGACGGGTTTTAAAAAAATGGATCAGTCCAAGTGATCACTTCTGAAATAAGTGATCTTTTGAACTCCCGCTCTGATACCACTTGTTGGTATCAGAACAGAGACGGGTTTTAAAAAAATGGATCAGTCCAGGTGATCACTTCTGAAATAAGTGATCTTTTGAACTCCCGCTCTGATACCACTTGTTCGTCCCGGTGGGAAAACCCATTTTGCGCGTGCGAAAGCAAAACATTTCGTTGCGATGCATATAACAACAGGGGTGAAGGAATGGTGATTCCAGATTTTTTTTTCTTTTAAGCTCATGTGTTGTGTCTTTGCTTATAATCAAATGCATATAACAAGATAAGAATGTAAAGCAGTAAACAACACAACAATGTATAGTGGTTCGGAGACTCAAGCTCCTACATCCACTCTCCCTGTTCCTAGGGAAATTCCTTCAAACACTTCCTGAGCTTTCTAACTACCTCGGGTAGTTTACTTACTCAACCCGACCTTGAGCTTTCTGACTACCTCTGTAGTTTACTAACTCAAACTGGACTTATCACCCTCTCGGGCTCGCCTCTTAGATGTTTAACGAGTTCACACTCCTTCGGGACTTATCACCCTCACTCGGGATTGCCTAACAACTACCTCACTTCACCACTGGTTATCTCTTACGAGAATGGGGTTTGGGTTTGGTGTTGTCTCCAACTATGGTGGGATTTTCCCTTACATTTGTTTAGCCTCAATGCTAAGGTTGGGAAAATCTCTCTAAGCTTAGGATACATCGTGGGTTCCTTAGATTGGGTTCTAGAACACTCTTGAACATATTTGTATATCTACAGACTTGTGTTCTAGGGTGGGAATGCTTTGGGTATAACTCTCTTTGGCTCTGTAGCATCTCGTGCTATAATCTCCACGCATCCACACTCAATTTGATGGAAGAACTTGTATTTATAGTGTGGATTAGAATGTTACCGTTGGAGAGAATCACATTCAAATCCATACTTATCTCTGTAAGTTCTGCAGCTTTTCCAGGCTGGTTGTCTTCCTCTCGTTGGTCCACGTCAGCTGGATTCCAACGGCTATATTCCTCAGCTTCAGTGCCTCGGAACATTCAGGATATACTGAGCATTCAGGATATTACTGAGTCTACAGTAGTTACTGTGCCTTCAGGATTCTCTGAGCTCTCAATGTCTTCAGAGACATACTGAGTCTTCAGGTTTCTCTGAGTCTTCAGGTTTCTCTGAGTCTTCAGATTTCTCTGAGCCTCCAGATTCTCAGTTTCATACTGAGTCTTCAGATTCTCAGTTTCATACTGAGTCTTCAGAAACTTCAGTTTCATACTTAAACTTCAGTTTCTTCAGATTCTTACTGAGTCTTCAGAATCTAACATGTTCTATATCTGCCGACTATACACGGTGCAGATAACATCCTGAACACTCTAAAACTGAATCCTGACTCATCTATCAAGATTTATCCTGAACATGTCATACTCAGGGGTTTTGGGATCTAATCAAAATCCTCTTTATTAAATTCATTTCCCAACATGGTGGTCCTCATGTTGGCAGCCTTCATGCCTGATTTCCTCGTTCACTCGAGGTTATTTGATGAACTCATCCACCAGCCCGTCTTCGTAAAGCCTCCATAGCTGCTTCAACAAGTCCCTACACTTGTTGGTGTAGTGGCCTGCTTGATTATGGTAATGGCAGAACTTTTTTGGGTTCTGCTTACTCTTATCTTTGATGGGTCGAGGTGGTAGGAGCAGTTCCCGCCCTTTGATTTGTGTGTAGACATGGCCAGGTGTCATGCCCTGGATTTCTATTAGCTTCACTGGTATCGATTCTTCGAAAGGCTTGAAATTGTCGAGTGCCTTGTAGTGGCCTTTGGTTTTCTTGGAACTCCTTTTTGGTTCCGCAGATTCCTTAGATTCTGAAAGCCAGGATTCTAGCAACTCCACCGTGTGGATTATGTCGCTTGCTTGCTTCCGAAAGTCGGCATAACTTATCGGATTGTCGGTGGTCATGCGTCGCCACATCTTAGCCCCCTTTCTAAGGCTGCTAACAGTCCCGAGGAGCTTAGCTATTTCCCCGAGTGGATCTCCCTCAAGAATGAGTTTGTCAATTCTTTCGATATAGGAGCGATCAGACTCGCTCTTGCCCTGCTGCGTGTTCATCAAGCCATGGCAGAGAAGTGGCTTAAGAAAAGCCTGGCGAGAATGTATCCACCGAGTAAGGTGGCAGCGAGGTGAACCACATGTGGGCTTGGTCGCCCAAGGTTAGTGAGAAAAGCCTACACTTGGTGGCGTCGGTTGCTCCCATGGATGCCATGCAGGAGTTATATTTTGCTATATGGACTCTAAAATTTGAGTTTCCATTGTAGCGATCTACGGCCGTTGTGTTGATCTTCCTCTGGGTGGGGGCTAGTGTCACCATAGCTCCTAATGGTATGCCCGAGATAGCAGGGTCAGCGCTCCCCCCGGTTGTTTTCTCTGGTTCTCCACCCGCTCTAAACGTACTTGGACAGTACGGGTTAAGGCTGCAACTTGTACGGCTTGTGGGTTGGCCTGTCCGCCGACGTTGCCCGCTGTAGAGGCCTCAGGTGCCTCCTCGTGGTGCAGAGCCAGCGCCAGTGCGAGGTCGTGACCAATCTCTCCATCTTCTATGTTAAGATGGGAGTTGACCTCGTCCTCCACGTGGTTCGGTACCTTCGGTGCCCCGATATTCCCAAGGCGATCGAACACATTTTTTGACCCCACTTGTCGTTCGGCAGGGGGGAGTTGATAGTCCCGCGTATTGACGTTCCTTGCTTCCGGTATGGCGAGTTGGCCCATAGATCGACCTTTTCGAGCTAGAGGACTCTTGCCTTTGGAGGTTCCTTCCCCGGAGTGGCTTTCTTGCATGGTGGTTGTTCCCCCGCTCCATCGAAGGTAAGTTGTCTCTTTTGGAGGACAGCCATGAATGCTCTCTCATCCTCAGGAGTTCAGATGAGAGTTCCCCAGTCACGGGCGGTCGCGGTAGCTACCTAATTGGTGCGTTGTGAGCTCTGGGAAGCTTTTATCCCATCACGGGGGTCAGTTTCGTAGCGAATGATCTCGTTCTGGTTGCTGGCCATCCTGAACAGTGAATAGTTGGGTCTCTAGAGAATTTGTGGAAAAATCAGTAGAAATTTCCGACAGATGGCGCCAATTGTTGTACACGGGTTAAATTTCGGACAACATTGTATGTAAATGATATTAGAAAATACTGAAAATGGAAAATGTAAGTACTCGAGTGATTTGATTACCCAGTTCATCTTTATAATTACACTACGTCTAGGGTCGTATCAAGCCAGGTATTTCACTATAGTTTCTTCTTAATCTAGGATGTCGATCCTTTAAATGAACAATACAAAGAATATTTATAGACTACAACTGGGGTAAAGATCTTCATGGGCCTGGCCGATCAGCCCCTAGGACTAGAGATAACTTGAAAGCGAATACCGTGATTCGGGGCCACGATCTTTGGAATTCGATACACTTTCCATGGTTAAACCCTGGAAATCCGCCTCCTTAATTGCTCCAGATCTCTTCCTTATTTATACAAATGTCTTGTGTGGTCGCTGATCGTTGAAGGGTGGTCGCAGGTCATTGGTGACCATGATAGCGACCTCTTTATGGCCCTTCGGATGGCCCAATGCCTGGACCGTCATGCGACCTCCGACCCTTCCCTAGTCTGCTAAAGGTCGGCCCTCTTTGTCGTGAACCTCGTCTGAGTGATGATACATCGTCGTCCTTGCCATGCGGCAGGTCGGTTCATACCAGGCCACAACAAAAGGAACTGCTAATTGAATAAGATCACTAGTCACTTGAGTGAAAAGATTAATTTGGTATGTGGATTTTTACAATATACCTTTTAGGATCTTGTAAGAAGTTCTTGTGTATCTCACTACTTGTTATAGTGATGGTTTTAGTCATGAGCCTCGTATAATCTGAATTAAGACTATACACAATTTTGAAATCCTTTGCACAGTGTTTTTAAGAGTTCAGCTCTAATATGTTGTTTTACATGTTACATAACACTCTGAACACGCACACACACTTTCAAATCCTATTCTTGATTCAACTACCACGCACATGTACTCTAGTTGCGATTTTGACGTAAAGAAATAGTGAAATCTTTCTATCAATAATCTCTATAATGCAAAGAATATAAAGTGATGATGTGACAAACCATAAAATGATGCAGCAGGTGATATGTCAAAGTTTTATTCCTCTATTTCAAATCTCTTTAATCTTATGTTTTAAAAACGAAAGTGGAAGTCGCAGTAATACATATTTGGGCTTGGAGAGCTGTTAAAAATGACCTTGGAGAGCGTTTATAACAGCTCTCCAAGTAACAGTTGTCCAAGCAAAAGTGGAGCTTAGACAGCGGTTAAAAACCGTTGTCCAAAATATATGCTTAGACAGCGGTTATGAACCGTTGTGCAAGACATTCACTTGGAGAGCGGGTTATGAACCGCTCTCCAAGATGCAACATAGAAAGCGGTTAAAAACCGTTGTCTAAGTATCAAAATTGATAATTAGACAGCGATTTTTAGCCCCACCAAGCCTCTCAATTAATTGAGGCAATTACTCGCTCCCATGGGGGACCGAACACGGGACCTTGGGCGCCTGAGTGGGGATCAATTCCGCTCGGGCACTTGCTTTCTTGCGTTTACTTAATGAAATTAATTCTATATGTTCTAAAAATCATTTTTTCTTACAATTTTTTTTAAAATTCTTTATTTCAATTATCTTATTTATTAATTCAATCACATTTTTATATAATATTTTTTTTAATATAAATTTAAATTTAAATTAAATAAAATAAAATTTAAATTATATTTTTTACATGTACTTTTTTTTAACTACCTTTCTTTTAAACTTGTAATACTTTTTTTTAACTACCTTTCTTTTAAACTTGTAATATCTTATAATAATTTTTTTAATATAAATAAATTAAATTAATAATTATAAAATGACAAAATTATCCTTTCAATTAAAAAAAACACATATATATTTTTATTAATATTTCATTTTTATATTACAACCCTTTTAAATATAATTAAAACTCTTGATATCTTATTCAAACATGTTGATTGATCGAGCCCTAAATAATTATTGATCCTATTCAAACCAATTATATTTTTCCCCATTCTATGATTTTCTCATTATGTTATAATCTTAATGATTTAGGCCATATTCATTAATCATTAAAAAATCAACACACTCTTACCCAACAATATACTTTCAGTAATGGCGTGAATCAACATAGTCTTATGTAGTTATTGTTGGTCCCGGTGCAAACGAGTCTTACACATGTATGGGGGGGAATACACGTGTTCAGTGAATTTTAAAACTTTTTCTTCACTGAGGTCAGATGGGTCAGGTTGTCCTGATGATTTGGCTCTGAGAAGCACAGATCGCCCTGAGTCAAAGTCTACCTGAGACAGTGATCCTGAGCTGCTTTCAGAAACCTCAGATAATCCCAACTGAGCCTGAGTTTTTTCAGAGATCCTGAGCTGCTTGGATAGCTACTCAGATGTGCGGAATGGTTGGCCCTAAGTTTATACTCGTTTTTAGCTTTGCTGAAAACCTTCCTTTTAATGAAGTAGTGATTAAGGCTGTGATTCAATTAGATGCAAGTTCAGTGGATTGATTCCAACTGAATATCAGTGAAAATATGCTTTCAGTTAAAGATATGCAGCAGATAATCAATGCAGTACAGAAAGCAAATAACACAGCAAGTTATAGTGGTTCAGAGACTCAATCTCCTACGTCCACTCTCTCTGATCCTTCAGAGAAATTCCTTAACCACTTCCTAAGGTTTTCTGACTACCTTAATGTAGTTTATTAACCTTTATACTTTGAGCTTTCTGACTACCTCTGTAGTTTACTTACTCAAAACACACACAAGCTTTCTGACTATCCAAGATAGTTTACTCACTTCTTCTCTAGAGTTTTCTGACTACCTCAATGTAGTTTACTAACTCTTTACAACTCCAACTCACCAACAATCACACTCAAACTACCTTAAAAAGGGTTTGGGGTTTCTTGGTTGGTTTCCAACTAGGATGAGATATCCTTTACAATTAAGAACAATGCAAAGGCTAGGATATCTCTACTAAGCTTTGGATATATCTTATCAAAACTAGGCTTAGTGAATGAGCTCTCTTCAATATAAAGCACTTGGGAAATTCTTGGGTTTTCGAGTGCTTCAACTTGCAAATAATAAGTTTGAGCTCTTGAGTTGCTTACAAATTTCCCGTAACCTTCAATATAGAGGGTCACAAGTATTTATAGGCAAACACCAAGGTCACTCTTGAAAAACTCTCTGTTGGAAGAGATAGCTTCATGAGTTTCCTCTTATGGTGTGTGATGAACTGCTATATTTAGGGTTTGACACTCCCTTGCATGTTTTAGGCAATATGCTTTTCATGTATCCACTCACCACTTTTTGCGATGCGGAACATAGTACTCTTGACGACATGCTTGATGACTGTCGCTTTTCGATTTCGATAAAATCTGATGTTTTCTTTCCTCTCGATTGGCTCTTGTCTTCAGTTAATGTAGACAAACATAACGACTCTTTTTGGTCAATATCTCTGAGTGATATAACCTTAACAACACTTAGTTTTAGTTCCTTTTGTTTGCATGTGAATGTTTTGGGCAATATCTATTTTCTTGAGCAATTGCGTTTTCTCAGTATTGTATCCTTCAGATAGATATTTTTCAGTGCCTCGTAACATTCAGGTTATACTGAGCATTGATGAGATTCTTGAGTCTTGATAACTACTTGTCTTGATATCTTGGTCTTGATCTTGATATCTTCATTCTTGGTCTTACGTGTCTTTAGAGTCTTCTGAGTCTTTAGTGATATACTAAGCGATATCTTTGAATCTTCATATCGAGTCTTGATTTCTCGATTTCACACCGAGTCTTGATTTCTCGATTTTCTCGCTTGAGTCTTGATTTTCGATTTCATATTGAAACTTGGAACTTCGATTTCATCTTGAAACTTGGGTTTCTCTAGTAACTTCATCGAGTCTTGAATCTTGAATCTAGCATAATCTATATCTGCTGACTATACATTGTGCAGATAACATCCTGAACACTCTAAAACTTAATCCTGACTCAACTATCAAGATTATCCTGAACATGTCATACTCAAGGGTTTTGGGATCTAATCAAAATCTTCTTTATTAAATTCATCTCCCAACAATTTCCCCCTTTTTGATGATGCCAAAACCATCTTGTTACAGAAACTCTTAACCTATACTCAGATTTCAGTTTTTCCTATTACAATCCAAGAATGGCAAATCTGCCAACAATTTCATAATAATTATCCCAACAATTTCCTCACAAAATCATAAGGCATATCAAATATAAAGACATGTAAAAAGATAATGAGATATTATCTTTGAGTATAAAGATAAAGTTCCATTGATTGTATGAATAACAGTTACAGATTACAATGAACTTATCAAAAGTAAAGACAAAAACAAAAGAATTACAAGAGTCTTCAGTCTTTGGTCTTCAGTCTTCAGCAATCTTCAGCTTCAGCTCTTCACTCGTCTTCAACCTCATCCACAGGCACTTCTAGGTTGAACATCCCATAATACCTCTTCTTCAATGAATCTCTTTCCTTGATGATATCTGGGTTGTTACCTGTCAGGCCTAACTGGATAGCATATTGAGCAATTTCCTGAGATATGGCTGTTTCATTTACCAAGCCATTATCTAGCCTAGGAGCAGGGTATGTGTATGGACCAGGGGCAGGGATCTGAACATTACCTTCATCTGCAAGATTTATCCAACTCTGCAAGTACTTTGGATAAAATGTCAACATATAGTCAATGAAGGCTTCATTTGGATCTGAGCTTTCCCCTCTCCATTCTCTCAGAACTTCATAATAAAACCAGAAGGTTCTTTTTATCTCTTCCCAAGCATCATTGAATTGGATTGGCATCCACTTATCAATGTGCGGCCACTTCTGAGTTTTAGCTGTCCCTCTCCTTTTGCTCAGGAACTTTTTGAAACCACTTCTGCGCTTCTGCTCTTCTTCTTTCTTTTTCCTTATCAAAGGAACTCCTGAAACTGAAGCAGCAGTTTTCTTAGCTTGTTCCACCTGAAGTGATCTCAGAGCTCTCCTAGTGTTGAAGACTTCCTTCTCTGCTTCCTCTTCAGACTCTTATAACTCCCTGATTAGCTTTCTCTGTGTAGGCTTAGAAGCTTTGTCTCTCTTTCTCTCAGGTTCAACAAACGCCACAGCCTTCCTCTTGATTGGATGTTCAGCGTCGGCTTGGCTTGTCTCTACCCTTCTTCTAGCACTCAGTTTTTCAGCAATGACTTCTTGCATTGTTTCCTCAGAAACATGAGTGTAGATAGGCTTCTCCACTTTCTTGGATTTGAGCTTTTCAGTGGCTTCAACTTCCTTCAAGGCTTCAGCAATATTCTTCTTTTCAGCCTCCTTGTTTTCCTTTCTCTCCAAGGTGTGTGCCAATAATATTTTTAGCTCGGCTCCAGGCCTTTCCCCCTTCTTGGCACCATACCTTGGAAGAAGTTGGGATAGTGCAGTGTCCATATGGTATTGCTCTTTGCTGACACTTCGCACCTCTCCAGCCAACTGGTCTTGCTCTTCCTCCAGCCTCATTAAGTGGTTTTTAGCCACAGAGAACTCTTCAGACATAGGTGCAAACTGGTTGGAGAGTACATCTTTCAGCATCTCTGTCATCTTGGTCATGAGCATGGAGCCCATTTCCTCAACAGCATTCTTGATTAGTTGATCATTCTTCTCCACCAGTTTGGCTTCAAGAAATGAAGTCCTCTCCTGATACATCTGCTTCATCTCTGCACTCAGCTCAGTCTTGACTCCATCTATCTTCCCTTCCATGGCAGTCATCTTGACATTCAGAGATGTCTGAAGCTGCATCAGGTCTGAAGTAGAACTCAAGTTCTCTATCTTCTGGGACTAGTTGGCCAATGCTTCTTCAATCTGAGCCACTTTCTCCACGATTGGCACAACCTTGTCCAGCTTGTCCACAATGGGAGTGAAATCAATCTCTGGAGCATAGCGAATTTGTTGTTTTTCCTGAGCTGGTTGCTCCGCCTGAGCCTCAATCTCCATCTGGGCTTCAGTCTCCACCTGAGCCTCAGTCTGAACATCAGACATAACAGAATTAAAGATAGAAACTTCAGTAGCATTGGCATAATGTTTAGTAGTGCCAAAAGTTACCTGAAGAGTACTAACTTCAATCTGAGGATATGTGACATCAGGCTGTCCAGCATCAGTACTTTCCTTCTCTAATTGAGATTGCTTCTCAGCATTCCCTTGTTGATCCCCATCTTGATCTTCATCTTTGGAGCTCGGGGCACCAACATCAGCTTCTTTCCTCTCAGCCAGCTTCTTCCTGACCAGCTCATCAAAATCTGACACTTTCATCCTGAGCTTGGTCTTTCTGAACCCGGAGAACTCAGTTAACACTGCTGTCTCCTCATTCCACCAGTCCTCTCCTATGAATGAGGCAATATTGAGCATCTCTGCCAGAGTCTGGTTGAGAATGTTGACTGTTGTCCTCAGTCTGAAGAAGAGATCCTGAAGTTCAGGATATGAGCTCAGCTTAGGGTACCTGTCCAATATGAACCGTTCCCCCTTGCTTCGCCACTCAGTCTCTTCTGCTTCGCCCTTCTTCAGCTTCGGGCTCTCAGGTTCAGTAGGAAGGTCTTCAGGTGCTGAGGGATCAAAGAATGGATCACTCAGGAGCAAGTCAAGATTCAACAACACCTGAGGCTCAGCTTGATCTGAGGTTTGAGCAGGCAATTCCTCAGTAGGAACCTGAGCTTGTTCTGAGGTCTGAGGTCCTTTGAAGATTTCTTGAGAAAATTTATCTGAGCTCAATGATGTCTCAAGAACCTCAGAGAAAACTTACTCCTCAGTTTGCTCTTCTGCCGTAGACACAACCTGAGCCAATACTTGTAATGGCGATTTCTGAGCTTGTTGGCCCTCAGGTTGTACCTCCTCAGGTTCGCTCACCTCCTCCTCAGTGGAAATTAACACTCTTCTGCGCTTGGGAGTTAGAGCTTTCTTCTTCATGGCTTCTCCCTTCTCCCTTTTCACCTCCATCAAAGCCTTCCCCCTGGCTTGATAGGCTTCTTCAGCAGCTCCCTCTGCAACAACTTCCACTTTCTTCTCTTTCTTTCCCATCAAAGTCTTCTTTGTAGTAGTTGGCTTGAACATGATCTTAGACTTTGGGAAAGGTGAGGAGTTGGCAAAAATGTCCTCTTCCTCACGGCACATCTCCAAGATAAAGGCTATCTTGGTTGCATGTAGGATTTTGCCTTTTATCACAACAGAACCATCCTCCTTCTTGATCTGCTTCGCCTGGTCACTCACCACTCTGATTAGATATCTCAACCAATTGAAATCAGTGGTGGGTGAATCTTCTATAGCAGCCATCAATCTAAGCTTCGGCATGCTAATTTGTTCAAAACTGCCGGATCGACTCATAATACATTTACTAACTATATCAAGCAAAACTCTGTATTTTGGCTTCAAATGTCGTTTATTCAAAGTAGCCTCAAACTTAATAGGGTGATTTGTTATCCTATCAAGGTATTATTGTTCCCTACCCAACATATACGTCGTAGGATCTTCACCTCTATTACACAACTCAAATACATCATTTAAATTCTTAGGGATTATATATAACTCCCTTACAAAATCTATGTATTTAGAGCTATGTTCTAAGTGAGATACAGTAATCTGGGACTCAATACAGTCCTCCTCATCTAATTTCAAGTTCGAAATAAACTCAATTACCTCCTTAGAGTATTCAGCCTCCGGTTGGCTCGCAACCTGGTTTGTAAGCTTTGCGACTCGAATCATATGCAGCGCCTCTTCTTCGTGGGTTGCATTTGATGAACTCTCGAGCGATACAACATATTCGTACCAGGGCTTGTTTGAAATCGTGAGTTTATCATATATGGAGAAAGTCATTTTGAGGATTTTGAGTGTAGGGTTTGAGAACGATGAATGTTTCTGGGCAAAGATAGGTTTTGAGTTTGCAGAGAAATTTTGAAGACGAAGGTTTATGAAATGGGGCTTTTGAATGAATTCACAAATGAATATATAGAATGGGTTCGTGGGAAATCGTAACGATTGATTAAAATCAACGGTTCAGATTGATCACCGACTAATCGGGTATATGAAAGGACGATTTCACGAAAAAAATACGCCGCCAATTTAACCTTATTGGTGTTTAATTGAACAGTGCAATTAATGACCATTGACCTTCTTTGGCATTTCAAAGGTCCCGCCCAAAACATTCTCTTCAGGTGTTTTAGTATTTATTGTCAATGATTACTGAGATTCAGTTAAGCAATAAATGAGTTGCATGAGTCATTACTTCTTCAGACTAATTTCCCTCTATCAGTCTTACTGAGTATTGACCTTGATAAAATGTCAGTATAATACTGAGTACTGAACGGGTTCAGTATAATACTGAGTACTGACCTTCAGTATATCTGAGTTTCCCAAGACTCAGATTTCAGTACTTCCAATTTTATCCTGAGTTTCTCAGTAGAATCCTGAGAAAACTTCATGCATCTGAAAACCTTCAATTTTTCAGATTTACTCTATACACCTGGATCCAACATCCCTAATTCAACTGATAGTTCCTGAAATCTTGATTCAGCCAAAGGTTTAGTCAAGATATCAGCTCTCTGTTTATCAGTATGAATTTTCTCCATCCTGATGTCTTTCTTCTCAATATGATCTCTGATGAAGATTCCTTCCTTAGCTTGTTTCACTTGAGGTCCAAGAAGGAAATTCATCTTCCAACAATGACATCTCAGATCTTCTTTCATCAGGGCTATGATGTCTTCATTCAGCTCAGTGCCCTTTTCTGCTTACGGAAAATAGATTAGCTCTGTGGTACCCATTTGGTGTAGGGTCCTATCAGGTTAGCTGTACATTTTGGAATCCAAATCTGCCTACAACTTTAATTACTTTAGAGTGGCTAATTTGTCTTCCATAAACATCTACATACACATTCACCACTCTTGGTGCCTTAACAGTATCCTGTGTATGAGTGCTAGCTTTAGCATGAACATGAGCCTTAGAGTTTTTCTTGAGTACAGGCCTTTTGTTCAAGTGCTTTGGCTTTTGTGCAGCTGGTCTGTGTCTTTGTTGACTTGGGTTCAGGAAACCTTTACCCTTAGGCAAGTGGGGTTTGGGTTACCTGTACTGAAATTGGGGTCTTTCAGTAATCTGAGGACTTGGACTTTTCAGTTGAGAATGTCTCTGCTGAGTGTTTCTCTAGTGCAGATCTCTTTCGGTTTATATTCTTAGCCTGAGGCTTTGAAGTACTGGCCTGAAAATTTCCTACTGAGTGGTCAGGTTTTCTAGCCTTTTCCTGAGGTTTGGGCTTTCTTACCTGAACATTCAGTTTTTCTGGAACCATAGGTCCTTTACCCTTGTCTAAAACTTTGGGTCGTTCTTCAGTCAGAAGATTAGGTGCCACTTTTTTAACAAAGACAGTCTTTGTGCTACTAGAAGCAGCATTCAGATGACCTTGTGAGGTTCTCCCTGGAATGTATCCCAAACCAGCTTTTATAGTGGCAGGTCTTTGATAACTCTGAATTTCATCTATCACTTTAGATGCAGAATTCAATAGAGCTAGCTTTCTCTGCGCACTATCCTCACACTTCTTTAGAGTTTCATGCTTCTCAAAGAGGTCATTGAACTCAGTTCTGATAAGCTGAATCTCCTCAGTGGATTTCTCTAATTTTCCATTTAGGGTCTCTATCAGCTTCTCTTTCTCTGAGAGTTGTACTTTCAGAACCTCCAGTTCATCAGTAGTTCCCATCAATTGAGAAGTGATCTCAGCATTATTAGAGTCTTTCCACTTTAGATTCTCAGCAGTCAGTTCTTTGTTCTGCTCTTGAGTTTCATTTAGCAGTTCTTGTAACACATCATAGTCCTTCATAAGACTCTCAGAAGAATCCATCAGATCAAATTGACTGTTTACAGTAGAACTTGACAACTCATGTGCTTGTGTAGGAGCAACAACAGAGATAGACGAATTTACCTCCTCCACAGCCATTAGACAGATGTCATCACTGTCACTATCTGAGCACATTTCTTCTGAGGAGCTTGAACTTTCTTCAGACTCCTTTTCTTCCTTAGCAATCTCAGCAAGTGTATCCCATATTTCCTTTGTAGTTTCACAATGAGAGATCATCCCCATAACACCATCTTCAATAGTGCTATATAGAGTATCTTTGGCAATATAGTCAAGATTGACTAACTTCCTCTCATCAGGAGTAAGTTGATCATCAGACTTTGGAAATTCAGTCCTGGGATCATTTCTCTCATTTTCAGTAACTCTGGGATTCACAACAGTGAATTGGAATGGTCCTTCAGAGACCACTCTCCACATTCTTTCATGCTTAGAATACATGTGAGCCTGCATTCTTAATCTCCACAAATCATAGCTCTCAACTGAGAACATGGGAAGTTTCTTAGAAGACATTATGTCTGAGCCTTTTAAGATTTCAGCAAATAGATATGTTCAGTAGACCACAAGAATCTTTTAGCAAATAAGACTATGGTCAACAAAGCAGATGGTCAAGTTGAACCACTGCAGAGACGGGTTTTAAAAATTGGATCAGCTCAGGTGATCACTTAGTGATCTTTTGAACTCCCACTCTGATACCACTTGTTGGTATCAGATCAGAGACATGTTTTAAAAATAGATCAGTTCAGGTGGTCACTCTGAAATTAGTGAACCTTTTGAACTCCTGCTCTGATACCACTTGTTGGTCCCGGTGCAAACGAGTGTTACACGTGTATGGGGGGGAAATACACGTGTTCAGTGAATTTTAAAACTTTTACTTCATCGAGGTCGATGGGTCGGGGAGTTGTCTCGATGATTTGGCTCGAGAAGCCTGTGATCATACTGAGTCAAAGTCTACGAGGCGGTGATCCTGAAGTCGCTTTCGAAGCCTCGGATAATCCTAATCGAGCTCGAAGCCAGAGATCCTGTTCGCTTAGATAGCTACTCAGATGTGCGGAATGATTGGCCCTAAGTTTATACTCGTTTTTAGCTTTGCTGAAAACCTTCCTTTTAATGAAGTAGTGATTAAGGTTGTGATTCAGTTAGATGGAAGTTCAGTGGATTGATTCCAACTGAATATCAGTGAAAATATGCTTTTCGATTAAAGATATCGGCAGATAATCAATGCAAAGATGTAAAGCAAATAACACAGCAAGTTATAGTGGTTTAGAGACTCAAGCTCCTACGTCCACTCTCTCTGATCCTTCAGAGAAATTCCTTAACCACTTCCTAAGGTTTTCTGACTACCTCAATGTAGTTTACTAACCTTTCTACTTTGAGCTTTCTGACTACCTCTGTAGTTTACTTACTCAAAACACACACCAGCTTTCTGATTATCCAAGATAGTTTACTCACTTCTTCTCTAGAGTTTTCTGACTACCTCAATGTAGTTTACTAACTCTTTACAACTCCAACTCACCAACAATCACACTCAAACTACCTTACAAAGAGTTTGGGGTTTCTTGGTTGGTTTCCAACTAGGATGAGATATCCTTTACAATTAAGAACAATGCAAAGGCTAGGATATCTCTACTAAGCTTTGGATATATCTTATCAAAACTAGGCTTAGTGAATGACCTCTCTTCAATATAAAGCACTTGGGAAATTCTTGGGTTTTCGAGTGCTTCAACTTGCAATAATAAGTTTAAGCTCTTGAGTTGCTTACAAATTTCCCGTAACCTTCAATGTAGAGGGTCACAAGTATTTATAGGCAAACACCAAGGTCACTCTTGAAAAACTATCCGTTGGAAGAGATAGCTTCATAAGTTTCCTCTTATGGTGTGTGATGAATGGCTATATTTAGGGTTTGACACTCCCTTGCATGTTTTAGGCAATATGTTTTTCATGCAGCCACTCACCACTTTTTTTGCGATGCGGAACATAGTACTCTTGACATGCTTCGATGACGTCGCTTTCAAAGGTCGAAGAAAATCTGATGTTGTCTTCCTCTTATTGGCCCTTGTCTTCAGTTAATGTAGACAAACATAACGGCTCTTTTTGGTCAATATCTCTGAGTGATATAACCTTAACAACACTTAGTTTTAGTTCCTTTTGTCTGCATGTGAATGTTTTGGGCAATATCTATTTTCTTGAGCAATCGATTTTTTTTTTCGATATTGTATCCTTCGGATAGATATTTTTTGATTGCCTCGAGAACATTCGGGTTATCTTGAGCATTGATGAGGAGATTACGAGTCTTGATAACTACTTGCCTTGATATCTTGACCTTGATCTTGATCTTACGTGTCTTACGAGTCTTACGAGTCTTGATGATATCTTGGACCGATATCTTTGAATCTTCATACTGAGTCTTCAATTTCTCGATTTCACCGAGTCTTGATTTCTCGATTTCTGCTTCGAAGTCTTGATTTCTCGATTTCACACCGAAGTCTTGATTTCTCGGTTTCATCTTTGAAACTTGATTTCTCTCGAAACTTCTTGAGTCTTCAGAATCTTCAGAATCTAGTCTGATCTATATCTACTGACTATACATTGTGCAGATAACATCCTGAACACTCTAAAACTGAATCCTGACTCAACTATCAAGATTATCCTGAACATGTCATACTTAGGGATTTTGGGATCTAATCAAAATCTTCTTTATTAAATTCATCTCCCAACAGTTATGTATCAATAAGTTTTCATCAATGGTGAGTAAAAAAAAAAATTCACAGAGAAGCGATAGTTCTAAAAAGTGTTTCAATCAACAAAATGATGACGCATTTACATTGATGATTAGTCTAAATATTAGACTCAATTCACTGAAAACTGATAATTGAGCCGACTTATTCTTCGATTTCAGCCTGAGCATAACAGATCAAGAAAATAAAAGAAATCCAAATAAATTCCTTTTGAGTTTATGTAAATAAGCATCTTCTTTATGTTGTCTACCAAATTGGCTCGGAATATTTGAACAGAGATATAATAACCATGGGGAAGGATCGACAATTTCGTGAGATTAATTTTTTCCTCTTATTCTAATCGGTTATGGAAACAAAAAAGAATTTACAAGCTTTACAAAAAAAAAATATATATTAATTCATTTGGAGAGCGGTTATGAACCGCTCTCCAAGCTTTACCTTGGACAGCGGTTCAAAACCGCTCTCAAGTATCACCCTTGCACAAATGGTTATGAACCCTTTGTCTAAGCTTTGATCTTGGACAGCGGTTTTTAACCGCTGTCTTTTTTTTTTTTTTTTTAATAGAACCTCTCTCCAAGGGACCACTTGGAGAGCTATTCGAAAAAAGGGTTGTTCAAGTGGAGCTCTCCAAGCTCAAATGTGTAGTAGTGTCGTGCGGAAAACCCTGGCGTTTTCAGTGGGACCGGTTCCAATCGATTCCGACCGTTATTAAAGTGGTTGAGCCGATATGATATCATAATTACATAATATATAATTAAAATATATAAATTATATATATATACATATATTATTAATTAGATTTTTATATCTCCTACCAATTAGGTCCATATAAGGGTGGATAAAATACCGAAAATTTCGGTATAGCAGATTTATCATACCGAAAAATATCGAATTTATCAAAAATTTTGGTACGGTATGATGTCGATGTCGTTTCTACCTCTCTTAGGCAGCGCGTCTTCTTCCCCATCTTTCTCTCAGTCGCCGCATGCGGCGTAATAAGGTATTTTTCGTCGATGTCATTTCTCTGGTGCCCTCCACATCAACAACTCGCCGCCGGGTTTCTACTTTACTTCTTTATGTGTTTAGCTTCGATATTTAGCTCATTATATGTTGATTTCAGGGAAGAAAACGTGTAATATTTAATTTTTAAAGAACATTCAAGTGAGATCTATTCGAAATAATATTCATTTTATGTTTCTTCATTAGATCTGTAAATTTAACAGATGTTCGTTTATTAGATTCGTGAATTTTCATTAAATCTGTGAACTTTGTGGAAGTAATTTTTTTTATAGATAAATTTCTTTTTTTTTTTTGGGAGAAAACTAATTTGGTATACAATGGTATACTGTATATATATCGAATGACACGGTATACCAAAGTTTTTTACGGTATATCGAAGTTTTTCGGTACGAACTATATGTGTTTTTTGCATACCAATATTTTGGTATATCGAATATTGGCTTACCGATAATTTCGGCATAGCGATAATTTCGGCATAGCGATAATTTGGTACGATATCGGTATGAATTTTTTACATACCGAAATTTTTGATACGACAACGGTATGATAAAAAAATCGGTATGTCGTACCGCCCACCCCTAGGTCCATACAACAATTGGTCAACCTAATAAAATACCTAGTCTCGTTAATTTTAATGTAATACTCCTATGTTGTTGAAGGAGACCATCAGATTTAAGAATAATATTAATTAAGAGGTTCACTTGTATGAGATTGTCTCACAATGAGATGGAACATAAATCAGGTATTGACGCTTTAACATTTTGAAAGGAATGAGTGTGATTTATATTAAGTTGTACCCAATCTCATGCATGATACCGTTTCATATGAGTTTTAAGAGTTTTAGTCTAATATTAATGTTATGTTATTTACTTTCAAATTGTTGTTTCAACTTTCAGCGTAACATAATTTTGAATGGAAAACTAATACCAAATGAAAATAATTTATGGAGTTCTTTTTTACGTGACGATTAATAGAACTTTTGATGAATGCTTTCCAGTTCGCACAATAGTTTTTCAGTGGGTAATAAATTAGTAATATTTTTTTAGCGCCTATACAATTATAATTAATTTCTTTGTTGATGATTTTAACCCACCCCATTTTTCTACTGCTATAAAACTTTGTTTCCCATTAACTTTCCATGAATTTTTTTTCTTATTTTCTATTTGATAATATATCATCGACAACTTCATTGTAGACACCACATCATCTTCTAATTTTCCCATTAGTCAACTTCGTTTAATGTTTACAATTTCTGTATTTTCTTATGTAATGTTCGTGTTCGTCTCTTCTATTGTGACAGATTTAACTATCATTTCATCGAATATGATCAGATTTTCTATTATTGTAACGGATATTCCTCTCTTCAACTTTTATTTCTTTGAATATGATCCAATTTTTGGCACAATCAATAATTGTTTTAATAAAGTTCATTATTATATTTATTGACTTTCGCTATCTAAATATTTTGTTTGATTATGTAAAATTGGTTATGGATATTATATTAATTGATTATGAAAATAATAAAAATTAATTAAAATATGCTAATGAAATATGATAAATGTTGAAGATAATTCAAACTAAATCTTGAATATAAACTAATATATTTGGATGAATCACATCACGTTTGAAGCTAATTATCAATATAAATTAATTAATTTATTTTAGTATTCAAATTTGACAGAATGCATAAATCAAGACATAATTTATATTAAATCTATATAAAATGAAAAATTAATCACATCATATAATAATGCTAATCATTTTAAATTTAAGTATATTGTTGGTCCCGGTGCAAACGAGTCTTACACGTGTATGGGAGGGGGGGGGGGGAATACACGTGTTCAGTGATTTTTAAAACTTTTTCTTCACTGAGGTCAGATGGGTCAGGTTGTCCTGATGATTTGGCCCTGAGAAGCACAGATCGCCCTGAGTCAAAGTCTACCTGAGACAGTGATCCTGAGCTGCTTTCAGAAGCCTCAGATAATCCCAACTGAGCCTGAGTTTTCAGAGAACCTAAGTTGCTTGAATAGCTACTCAGATGTGCGAAATGGTTGGCCCTAAGTTTATACTCGTTTTATGCTTTGCTGAAAACCTTTCTTTTAATGAAACAGTGATTAAGGCTGTGATTCAGTTAGATGCAACTTCAGTGGATTGATTCCAACTGAGTATCAGTATGCAACAGATAATCAATGCAGTACAGAAAGCAAATAACACAGCAAGTTATAGTGGTTCAGAGACTCAAGCTCCTACGTCCACTCTCTCTGACCTTCAGAGAAATTCCTTAACCACTTCCTAAGGTTTTCTGACTACCTCAATGTAGTTTACTAACCTTTCTACTTTAAGCTTTCTGACTACCTCTGTAGTTTACTTACTCAAACACACACAAGCTTTCTGACTATCCAAGATAGTTTACTCACTTCTTCTCTAGAGTTTTCTGACTACCTCTGTATTTTACTAACTCTTTACAACTCCAACTCACCATCAATCACACTCAAACTACCTTACAAAGGGTTTGAGGTTTCTTGGTTGGTTTCCAACTAGGATGAGATATCCTTTACAATTAAGAACAATGCAAAGGCTAGGATATCTCTACTAAGCTTTGGATATATCTTATCAAAACTAGGCTTAGTGAATGAGCTCTCTTCAATGTAAAGCACTTGGGAAATTCTTGGGTTTTCGAGTGCTTCAACTTGCAATAATAAGTTTGAGCTCTTGAGTTGCTTACAAATTTTCCGTAACCTTCAATGTAGAGGGTCACAAGTATTTATAGGCAGACACCAAGGTCACTCTTGAAAAACTATCCGTTGGAAGAGATAGTTTCATGAGTTTCCTCTTATGGTGTGTGATGAACGGCAATATTTAGGGTTTGACACTCCCTTGCATGTTTTAGGCAATATGCTTTTCATGCAGCCAGTCACCACTTTTTGCAGTCTGGAACATAGTACTACTGACATGCTTCAGTGACCTGTCGCTTTCAGTGTCAGTAAAGTACAGTGCTGTCTTCCTCTGATTGGCTGTTGTCTTCGGTTAAATGTAGACACACATAACGGCTCTTTTTGGTCAATATCCCTGAGTGATATAACATTGACAACACTTAGTTTTTGTTCCTTTTGTCTGCACTTGAATGTCTTGGGCAATATCTATTTTTCTAAGTAATCGCGTTTTCTCAGTATTGTATCCTTCAGATAGATATTATCAGTGCCTCGGAACATTCAGGTTATACTAAGCATTCAGTAGATTACTGAGTCTTCAGTAACTACTATGCCTTCAGTATCTTCAGTCTTCAGTATCTTCAGTCTTCAGTCTTCTGTGTCTTCAGAGTCTTCTGAGTCTTCAGTGTCTTCAGAGTCTTCAGTGTCTTCTGAGTCTTCAGAGATATACTGACTGATATACTGAGTCTTCATACTGAGTCTTCAGTTTCCCAGTTTCACACTGAGTCTTCAGTTTCACACTGAGTCTTCAGTTTCTCAGCTTCATACTGAAACTAGTTTCTCAGTTTCATACTGAGTCTTCAGTTTCTCAGTTTCATACTGAAACTTCAGTTTCTCAGTTTCATACTGAAACTTCAGTTTCTTCAGTTTCATACTGAACCTTCAGAAACTTCAGAAACTTACTGAGTCTTCAGAATCTAACCTGATCTATATCTGCTGACTATACATGGTGCAGATAACATCCTGAACACTCTAAAACTGAATCCTGACTCATCTATCAAGAGTATCCTGAACATGTCATACTCAGGGGTTTTTGGGATCTAATCAAAATCTTCTTTATTAAATTCATCTCCCAACAATTTCCCCCTTTTTGATGATGCCAAAACCATCTTGTTACAAAAACACTTAACTTATACTCAGGTTTCAGTTTTTCCTATTTACAATTCAAGAATGGCAAATCTCCCAACAATTTTCACAATAATTCTCCCAACAATTTCATAAAACAATCATAAGGCATATCAAATATAAAGACATGTAAAAAGATAATGAGGTATTATCTTTGAGCATAAAGATAAAGTTTCATTGATTGTATGATAACAGTTACAGATTACAATGAACTTATCAAAAGTAAAGACAAAAACAAAAAAAATTACAAGAGTCTTCAGTCTTGATCTTCAGTCTTCAGCAATCTTCAGCTTGAGCTCTTCACTCTTCTTCAACCTCATCCACAGGCACCTCTAGGTTGAACATCCCATAATACCTCTTCTTCAGCTCATCTCTTTCTTTGATGATATCTGGGTTGTTTCCTGTCAGGCCTAACTGGATGGCATACTGAGCAATTTCCTGAGATATGGCTGTTTCATTTACCAAGCCATTCTCTAGCCTAGGAGCAGGGTATGTGTATGGACCAGGGGCAGTAATCTAAATATTACATTCATCTGCAAGATTTATCCAACTCTGTAAGTATTTTGGATAGAAGGTTAATAGATAGTCAATGAAGGCTTCATTTGGATCTGAGCTTTCCCCTCTCCATTCTCTCAGCACTTCATAGTAAAATCAGAAGGTTCTTTTGATTTCTTCCCAAGCATCATTGAATTGGATTGACATCCACTTATCAATGTGCGGCCACTTCTGAGTTTTAGTTGTCCCTCTCCTTTTGCTAAGGAACTTTTTGAAACCACTTCTGCGCTTCTGCTCTTCTTCGTTCTTCTTCCTTATCAAAGGAACTCCTGAAACTGAAGCAGCAGTTTTCTTAGCTTGTTCCACCTGAAGTGATCTCAGAGCTCTCCTAGTATTGAAGACTTCTTTTTGTGATTCCTCTTCAGACTCTTCAAGGTCCATTATCAGATTTCTCTGTGTTGGCTTAGAAGCTTTGGCTCTCTTCCTCTCAGGTTCAACAAACGCCACAGCCTTCCTCTTGATAGGTTGTTCATCACCGGCTTGGCTTGTTTCAACCCTTCTTCTACCACTCAGTTTATCAGCAATAACTTCTTGCATTGTCTCCTCAGAAACATGAGTGTAGATAGGCTTCTCCACTTTCTTGGTTTTGAGCTTTTCAGTGGCTTCAACTTCCTTCAAGGCATCAACAATATTCTTCTTTTCAGCCTCCTTGTTTTCCTTTCTCTCCAAGGTGTGTGCCAATAATATCCTCAGGTCAGCTCCTGGCCTTTCCCCCTTCTTGGCACCATACCTTGGAAGAAGTTTGGATAGTGCAGTGTCCATGTGATACTGTTCTTTGCTGACACTTCGCACCTCTCCAGCCAACTGGTCTTGCTCTTCCTCCAGCCTCATCAAGTGGTTTTTAGCCACGGAGAACTCTTCAGACATAGGTGCAAACTGGTTGGAGAGTTCATCTTTCAGCATCTCTGTCATCTTGGTCATGAGCATGGAGCCCATTTCCTCAATAGCATTTTTGATCAGTTGATCATTCTTCTCCACCAGCTTGGCTTCTAGAAATGAAGTCCTCTCCTGATACATTTGCTTCAGCTCTGTACTCAGCTCAGTCTTGACTCCATCTATCTTCCCTTCAATGGTAGTCATCTTATCATTCAGAGAAGTCTGAAGCTACATCAGGTCTGAAGTAGAACTCAGAGTCTCTATCTTCTGGGACTGGTTGGCCAATACTTCTTCAATCTGAGCCACTTTCTCAACAATTGGCACAACCTTGTCCAGTTTGTCCACAATGGGAGCGAGATCAATCTCTGGAGCATAGATAATTTGTTGCTTGTCCTGAGTTGGTTGCTCTTCCTGAGCCTCAGTCTCTATCTGAGCTTCGGTCTCCACCTGAGCTTCGGTCTCAACCTGAGCTTCGGTTTCCACCTGAGCCTCAGTCTACATATCAAACATTAAAGAGTTAAAGATAGAAACTTCAGTAGCCTTGGCATAATGTTTAGTAGTGCCAAAAGTTACCTGAAGAGTACTAACTTCAGTCTGAGGATGTGTGACATCAGGCTCTCCAGCATCAGTACTTTCCTTCTCCATTTGAGATTGCTTCTCAGCATTCCCTTGTTGGTCCCCATCTTGATTTTTATCTTTGCAGGTCGGGGCACCAACATCAGCTTCTGTCCTCTCAGCAAGCTTCTTCCTGACCAGCTCATCAAAATCTAACACTTTCATCCTGAGCTTGGTCTTTTTGAACCCGGAGAACTCAGTTAACACTGTTGTCTCCTCATTCCACCAGTTCTCTCCTCTGAATGAAGCAATATTGAGCATCTCTGGCAGAGTTTGGTTGAGAATGTAGACTGTTGTCCTCAGTCTGAAGAAGAGATCCTGAAGTTCAGGATATGAGCTCAGCTCAGGGTATCTGTCCAATATGAACTGTTCCCCCTTGCTTCGCCACTCAGTCTCTTCTGCTTCGCCCTCCTTCAGTTTCGGGCTCTCAGGTTCAGTAGGAAGTTCCTCAGGTGCTGAGGGATCAAAGAATGGATCACTCAGGAGCTCATCAAGATTCAGCAGCTCCTGAGGCTCAGCTTTATCTGAGGTCTGAGTAGGCAGTTCCTCAGTAGAAATTTGAGCTTGTTCTGAGGTCTGAGGTCCTTTGAAGATTTCTGGAGAGAATTTATCTGAGCTCAGTGATGTCGCAAGAACCTCAGAGAAAACTTGCTCCTCAGTTTGCTCTTCTGCCATAGATACAACCTGAGCCAATACTTGTAATGGCGATTTCTGAGCTTTCTGGCCCTCAGGTTGCACCTCCTCAGGTTCGCTCACCTCCTCCTCAGTGGAAATTAGCATTCTTCTGCGCTTGGGAGCCAGAGTTTTCTTCTTCGGGGCTTCTCCCTTCTCCCTCTTCACCTCCATCAAAGCCTCCCCCCTGGCTTGATGGGCTTCTTCAGCAGCTCCTTCTGCAGCGCTTTCCACTTTCTTCTCTTCCTTACCTTTCAAAGTCTTTCTTGTTGTTGTAGGCTTGAACATGATTTTAGACTTTGGGAAGGGTGAGGAGTTGGCAAAAATGTCTTCTTCTTCACGGCACATCTCCAAAATAAAAGTTATTTTGGTTGCATGAAGAATTTTGCCTTTGATTGTAACCGATCCATCCTCCTTCTTGATATGTTTCGCCTGGTCACTCAACACTCTGATCAAATATCTCAACCAATTGAAGTTTGTGGTGGGTGAATCTTCTATAACAGCCATCAATCTAAGCTTCGGCGTGCTGATTTGTTCAAAACTGTCGGATCTGCTCATAATGCACTTACTAACAATATCCAGCAAAACTCTGTATTTAGGCTTCAAATGCCGTTTATTCAATGTAGCCTCAAACTTAATAGGATGCTCTGTTATCCTATCAAGGTATTCTTGTTCCCTACCCAACATATACTTCGTAGGGTCTTCACCTCTATTACACAACTCAAATACATCATTTAAATTCTTAGGGATTATGTACAACTCCCTTACAAAATCTATGTATTTGGAGTTATGTTCTAAGTGGGAAACAGTAATCTGGGACTCAATACAATCCTCCTCATCTATTTTCAAGTTCGAAATAAACTCTATTACCTCCTTAGAGTATTCTGCCTCCGGTTGGCTTGCAACCAGGTTTGTAAGCTTTGCGACTCGAATCATATGCAGTGCCTCTTCTTCGTGGGTTGCATTTGATGAACTTTTGAGCGATACCACATATTCGTACCAGGGCTTGTTCGAAATCGCGAGTTTATCATATATGGAGAAAGTCATTTTGAGGATTTTGAGTGTAGGGTTTGAGAATGACGAAGGTTTTCTCTGGGCAAAGATGGGTTTTAGGTTTGCGGAGAATTTTGGAGATGAAGGTTAATAAAATGGGGCTTGAATGGATTCTCAAATGAATATAAGGATCGATTCGTGGGAAATCGTATAAATTGATGAAATCAACGGTTGAGATTAAACACCGACTAATCGGGTATATGAAAGGACGATTTCACGAATAATACGCCGCCAATTTAACCTTATTGGTGATTAATGAACAGTGCAATTAATGACCATTGACCTTCTTCGGCATTTCAAAGGTCCCGCCCAAAATATTCCCTTCAGGTGTTATGCTATTTATTGCCAATGATTACTGAGATTCAGTTAAGCAATAAATAAGTTGCATGAGTCATTACTTCTTCAGACTAATTTTTCTCTATCAGTCTTACTGAGTATTGACCTTGATAAAATGTTAGTATGATACTGAGTACTGAACGGGTTCAGTATGATACTGAGTACTGACCTTCAGTATATCTGAGTTTCCCAAGACTCAGAGTTCAGTATTTCCAATTTTATCCTGAGTTTCTCAGTGGAATCAAACTTCATGCATCTGAAAAACCTTCAATTTTTCAGATTTGCTCTATACACCTGGATCCAACATCCCTAATTCAACTGATAGTTCCTGAAATCTTGATTCAGCCAAAGGTTTAGTTAAGATATCAGCTCTCTGCTTATCAAGTATGAATCTTCTCCATCCTGATGTCTTTCTTCTCTACATGATCTCTGATGAAGTGATGTCTGATATCCACATGCTTACATCTGGTGTGCAATACCGGATTTTGTGAAATACAATAGCACTATTATTATCACAAAATATAGGTACTTCATTGGCTATAATCTTATAATCCCTTAATTGTTGTCTGAGCCAAAGAATCTGTGCACAACAGCTTCCTGCAGCCATGTATTCAGCTTCAGTAGTACTGGTTGCTACTGAGGTCTGTTTCTTTGAAAACCAAGATATCAGCTTACTTCCAAGAAATTGACAAGTTCTTGTGGTGGACTTCCTGTCAATTCTACATCCTCCATAATCAGCATCTGAATAACCAGTTAATTCAAGGTTATCATCAGCTAGATACCACAATCCACTATTCACTCTGCCCTTAAGATATTTCAGTATCTTTTTGGCAGCCTCCATGTGACTAGCCTTAGGATTAGTTTGGTATCTTGCACATATCCCAACAGCAAATGTTATATCAGGCCTACTTGCTGTGAGATATAGCAATGATCCAATGATCCCTCTATAATCAGTGTGACTTACTGATTTGCCTTCAGGATCAGGATCCATCTTGTAGTTAGTATTCATGGGAATTCTAACTGCATTGCAATTCTGTACACCATACTTTGCAATCAGATCTCTGGTGTACTTTGCTTGATTGATGAAAATTCCTTCCTTTGATTGTTTCACTTGAGGTCCAAGAAGGAAATTCATCTTCCAACAATGACATCTCAGATCTTCTTTCATCAGGGCTATGATGTCTTCATTCAGCTCAGTGCCCTTTTCTGTTTACCTGAAAAATAGATTAGTTATGTGGTACCCATTTGGTGTAGGGTCCTACCAGGTTAGCTGTACCTTTTGGAATCCAAATCTGCCTGACAACTCTAATTACTTTAGAGTGGCTAATTTGTCTTCCATAAACATCTACATACACATTCACCACTTTAGGTGTCTTAGCAGTATCCTGTGTATGAGTGCTAGCCTTAGCATGAACATGAGCCTTAGAATTTTTCTTGGGTACAGGCCTTTTGTTCCATTGCTTTGGCTTTTATGCAGCTGATCTGTGTCTCCGTTGACTCGGGTACAGGAAACCTTTACCCTTAGGCAAGTGGGGTTTGGGTTGCCTGTACTGAAATTGGGGTCTTTCAGTAATCTGAGGACTTGGTCTTTTCAGTTGAGAATGTCTCTGCTGAGTGTTTCTCTTCTGAAAATTCCTCTGCTGGTTCAGTGCAAATCTTTTCAGGTTTGCATTCTTAGCCTGAGGCTTTGAAGTACTAGCCTAAAAATTTCCTACTGAGTGGTCAGGTTTTCTAGCCTTTTCCTGAGGTTTGGGCTTTCTTACCTGAACATTCAGTTTTTCTGGAACCATAGGTCCTTTTCCCTTGTCTAAAACTTTGGGCAATTCTTCAGTTCGAAGATTGGGTGCCACTTGTTTAACAAAGACAGTCTTAGTGCTACTAGAAGCAGCATTCAGATGACCTTGTGAGGTTCCCTCTGGAATGTATCCCAATCCAGCTTTTATAGTGGCAGGTCTTTGATAACTCTAAATTTCATCTATCACCTTAGATGCAGAATTCAATAGAGCTAGCTTTCTCTGCGCACTATCCTCACACTTTTGTAGAGTTTCATGCTTCTCAAAGAGGTCATTGAACTCAGTTATGATAAGCTAAATCTCCTCAGTGGATTTCTCTAGTTTTCCATTTAGGGTCTCTATCAACTTCTCTTTCTCTGAGAGTTGTACTTTCAGAACATCTAGTTCATCAGTAGTTTTCATCAATTGAGAAGTGATCTCAGCATTCTTAGAGTCTTTCCACTTTAGATTCTCAGCAGTCAGTTCTTTGTTCTGCTCTTGAGTTTCATTCAGCAGTTCTTGTAACACAGCATAGTCCTTCATAAGACTCTCAAAAGAATCCATCAGGTCAAATTGACTATTTATAGTGGAACTTGATAACTCATTAGACAGATGTCATCACTGTCACTTTCTGAGCACATCTCATCTGAGGAGCTAGAACTTTCTTCAGACTCCTTTTCTTCCTTAGCAATCTCAGCAAGTGAATCCCATATATCTTTTGCATTCTCACAATGAGAAATCTTCCTCATAACACCATCATCAATAGTGTTATACAGAGTATCTTTGGTGATATAGTCTAGATTGACTAACTTCCTCTCCTCAGGAGTAAGTTGATCATCAGACTTTGGAAATTCAGTCCTGGGATCATTTCTCTCATTTTCAGTACCTCTGGGATTCACAACAGTGAATTGGAATGGTCCTTCAGAGACCACTCTCCACATTCATTCATGCTTAGAATACAGGTGAGCCTGCATTCTCAATCTCCACAAATCATAGCTCTCAACTGAGAACATGGGAAGTTTCTTAGAAGGCATTATGTCTGGGCCTTATAAATTTTAGCAAATAGATCTGTTCAGTAGAACACAAGAATCTTTTAGCAAATAAGACTCTGGTCAACAAAGCAGGTGGTCAAGTTGAACCACTGCAGAGACGGGTTTTAAAAATTGGATCAGCTCAGGTGATCACTTAGTGATCTTTTGAACTCCCGCTTTGATACCACTTGTTGGTATCAGATCAGAGACATGTTTTAAAATAGATCAGTTCAGGTGGTCACTCTGAAATTAGTGAACCTTTTGAACTCCTGCTCTGATACCACTTGTTGGTATCAGATCAGAGACAGGTTTTAAAATAGATCAGTTCAGGTGGTCACTCTGAAATTAGTGAACCTTTTGAACTCCTGCTCTGATACCACTTGTTGGTCCCGGTGCAAATGAGTCTTACACGTGTATTGGGGGGAATACACGTGTTCAGTGATTTTTAAAACTTTTTTTTCACTGAGGTCAGATGGGTCAGGTTGTCCTGATGATTTGGCCCGAGAAGTATAGACGCCTCGAGTCAAAGTCTACGAGATGGTGATCCCGAAGTTGCTTTTTGAAGCCTCGGATAATCCCAACTGAGCCTGAGTTTTCAGAGATCCTGAGTTGCTTGAATAGCTACTCAGATGTGCGGAATGGTTGGCCCTAAGTTTATACTCGTTTTATGCTTTGCTGAAAACCTTTCTTTTAATGAAACAATGATTAAGGTTGTGATTCAGTTAGATGCAACTTTAGTGGATTGATTCCAACTGAGTATCAGTGAAAATATGTTTTCAGTTAAAGATATGCAACAGATAATCAATGCAGTACAGAAAGCAAATAACACAGCAAGTTATAGTGGTTCAGAGACTCAAGCTCCTATGTCCACTCTCTCTGACCTTCAGAGAAATTCCTTAACCACTTCCTAAGGTTTTCTGACTACCTCAATGTAGTTTACTAACCTTTCTACTTTGAGCTTTCTGACTACCTCTGTAGTTTACTTACTCAAACACACACAAGCTTTCTGACTATCCAAGATAGTTTACTCACTTCTTCTCTAGAGTTTTCTGACTACCTCTGTAATTTACTAACTCTTTACAACTCCAACTCACCAACAATCACACTCAAACTACCTTACAAAGGGTTTGAGGTTTCTTGGTTGGTTTCCAACTAGGATGAGATATCCTTTACAATTAAGAACAATGCAAAGGCTAGGATATCTCTACTAAGCTTTGGATATATCTTATCAAAACTAGGCTTAGTGAATGAGCTCTCTTCAATGTAAAGCACATGGGAAATTCTTGGGTTTTCGAGTGCTTCAACTTGCAATAATAAGTTTGAGCTCTTGAGTTGCTTACAAATTTTCTGTAACCTTCAATGTAGAGGGTCACAAGTATTTATAGGAAGACACCAAGGTCACTCTTGAAAAACTATCCATTGGAAGAGATAGTTTCATGAGTTTCCTCTTATGGTGTGTGATGAACGGCTATATTTAAGGTTTGACACTCCCTTGCATGTTTTAGGCAATATGCTTTTCATGCAGCCAGTCACCACTTTTTTGCGATGCGGAACATAGTACTCTTGACATGCTTGATGACTGTCGCTTTCAAAGTGTCGATAAAAAATACTGTGTTGTCTTCCTCTGATTGGCTGTTGTCTTCAGTTAAATGTAGACACACATAACGGCTCTTTTTGGTCAATATCTCTGAGTGATATAACCTTGACAACACTTAGTTTTAGTTCCTTTTGTCTGCACTTGAATGTCTTGGGCAATATCTATTTTTCTAAGTAATCACGTTTTTTCGAAGATTGTATCCTTGGATAGATATTATCGATTGCCTCGGAACATTGGGTTATCTTGAGCATTGATGAATTGCGAGTCTTGATAACTACTATGCCTTGATATCTTGATCTTGATCTTGATATCTTGATCTTGATCTTACGTGTCTTGAGTCTTACGAGTCTTGATGTCTTCGAGTCGTCGGAGATATCTTGGTGATATCTTGAGTCTTCATACTGAGTCTTCAATTTCTCGATTTCTGCTTGAGTCTTGATTTCTCTGTTTTCTGCTTTGAGTCTTGATTTCTCGATTTCATCTTTGAAACTTGGTTTTCGATTTCATCTTGAGTCTTGATTTCTCGGTTTCATCTTTGAAACTTGATTTCTCGATTTTCATCTTGAACCTTGAAACTTGAAACTTACTTAGTCTTCAGAATCTTCAGAATCTAACCTGATCTATATCTGCTGACTATACGTGGTGCAGATAACATCCTGAACACTCTAAAACTGAATCCTGACTCATCTATCAAGATTATCCTGAACATGTCATACTCAGGGGTTTTTGGGATCTAATCAAAATCTTCTTTATTAAATTCATCTCCCAACATATATAAATATAATTATAAATCAATCAGAGTAATTATATGAAATTCTTTAAGAAATTTAATTAAATTCGAATGCTTCCTTTTCCTCTTTTATTATGAAAATTATTAATATTGTTGAGTAATTTTAGCGTAAATTTATCAGCATTAACTTTTTGGGTATGTTTGACTCATTTTAATAATTAAATGAACGTCAGTGTTCAATGTATCAATTGATTCCAAAAAAATTAGGAAATGATACGTGAAATATAAGATTTGAATATTCAGCATAGTTGACTTTTTTAGATGGTAAAAATTTGACAGAATGAATAAATCAAAACACAACTAATAACAAATATATATAAAATGAAAAGTCAATCACATTCTATAATCGTCAATCATTTTTAATTTAGTTATATAGATACAATTTTAAGCTTAAGATTGTAATAACTTAATTCTCTCAATTATAATTAAATTTTGTTATCTTTTACATATATATATACATATATGTGTGTGTGTGTCGTTAATAGTTTCTTCACACACTTATACATGTTTATATATTCTCTATATAATTAATTATGAATTATTTAAAATCATTTGATTTAAGAAAATGAATGCTACGTAATTTTAAAAAGTCTCAATCAAATCCAAACATATTATCTAAAAATATAATTTAAGGACAGTAATATTTTTAAAATTATGGATCATAGTTTAAATTACAAAACGTCCAAAATTTAAATTTTAAATATACATTTAAGATAGCGTAAATTATGAATTTTTTTTTAATTATGTACCGATAATTTTGGATCGAAATATATCATGGCATCAAATAGTTTTTTTTTCAGAATCATAGGTATTCATGTTTAATTATATTTAATGTCTAATTAAAGATACTTGATTATAAACTAATATCAAATATACAAAGTCAAACTATATTCAATTAGATGCAATATTTTTTTTGATGGAAGATATGTACTAACTAATTAAACATAATTTTTTCGATCTAATTTATTTAAATATTTTAGATAGTTTATGTGTGTTAAGATATTCGTAAATATAAACCATTTGATTATTAGACAAATTGGATAAGTATTTAAATGTACAAACTAAGAGGAACAATTAAGTTATTTAGTAGAAGTATATTCTTGAAAAGTATAAGACGTATGAATAATAAGAAAAATTCTATGTACTTTTTCGTTGAATTTTTTATTGGATTTATTGATACATAAGTGTTGTGTGTGAGAAATTACTAGGTGGAAACCACCCCATATCTCACCCCTTTTTCCTACCTGCGAGACTTGGTATAAATCTAAGACAGGGCCACCTCATCAAGATGGAGAGCTCGATAGTTAAATTCAAGATGTCGATGACGAGGTCGATTGAAATTTCGACGAAAGGAGACAATTAGAATTAAATATGATGTGACGTGCGTTTGAGATCCAATTCAGGAAATCTTCCTTAACCATTTCGAAATAAGATAATATCGGCGATGTGACAGATTTAACAACCTACTTTAGGTAGTCTGCGTAGGTTTTTGGCGCAGAATCAAGGATCTGAATAGAAAGTCAGTGATCGGACAAGTCGAGGTAAATTGACCTCAATCGACCTACAATGACCTCCTCAAAGACGGTCGGATACGACGATCTTCAGCTTTTAATGGTTTTGTAGGTATTTAATGCTCATTGTACAGCTAGCTAGGAGAGTGAGATCCATTGTCCCAAATTATATTATAAATAGAAGGCATTTAAGACCTAATAGCACAAGAATTTATTACTCATCAAACCTCTCTTGAATTACTCTCTCATATTTATTGAATAACATTCATCTTGTTCTTCAATCATAAGCAGTTATTGCTATCTTTACACTTTAATTACTTGTTTGTATTACCAAAGACTAAGCCATATTAAATAAACTTAACCTCGATATTTTGGTATACAACAATTGTTGCTAGAAGGATGGTACGCTTTAAGAATTTAGCTAAGTTTCTAGTTCTCATTGGAACATTCTTCACGAATCTTCGATCAAACTTTTGAATCTTCAAACGTTCTTCAAACTCTCAAACTCAAAAATGTCTCAAGCTAGTTTTGTTTCCAAGTGAAGAGCCAAGCCGGGAATCCAAAGGTCCAGTAGCTAGGGAACTGGCGGCCGAGCTGCTGGTGGTCCAGGTGTCGGAGGGCCAGCACTAGGTGTCCCACAGAAACTAGAGGAGATCAACACCCCAGAAGAAATATGGGAAGCTAAGGCGGTCATACTAAGGAAACGAGCCGAACTAGGTGGTGAGCACGGCGACCTGCGCCAAAACTTGGACAAGAAAGCTCAACAAGCCAAGGGCAAGCGTAAAATGGGTGAAGGCCCACACTGCGCAAATAGCCAGGAAGCCAACTTCCAGCAGACTTACCACTCTCGGGAGCATCGTGTTAGTATTGATGTCCTAGAGACAATCATTTTATGAGGACGTAATACTTGATGATATTCAGTTATTTAATATTATTATTTCATATAATAATAATATATGACATTGCACTTGTCTAAATATTATGTTTGGTTGTTTGCATTTGTTCATGTCTGTGTTCCCTTGACTAATGACGTCATTGAGAATGTGAGATCTCAGTTGACCATGACATGGTTCTAAGAGTGGTCCCAATCAATGATCATAAAAAATGAGATATTGATGATCCAATTGAGATTAGTGTGCAATTTGTATCATATCCTTAGAGAATATAGTGGTTCTCACAACTACGAGATACTGGGTATCTCATGATAGATGATGCACAAATACCTTATAGGGTATTGGCATACCCGACCGAGAAACCGTTTGATGTATTTTATTCAAGTGTCTACGGGGAATATTTGTTTGTGGAGTAGTGTGATAGTCATCCGACTTTAGGTCAATACGCACGACATGTACCGGGTGATGGGCTTTGTGTCACGACCACACTTATATATTCGAACATAATAAGAAAATAAATACTATTTAACTTGTAAACCTGCTATAATTTTTTTTTCGAACATTATGAACAACAATATCTATTCACGCCTAAAATAACATGTTCGCATTCATTTATATATCAACAGTATCAACAAACCAGCAATTCATGATCAACCTCCTGTTGGGGAATAAGTTGCACAGATCTATTCGGAATGAATATTTAAATACAAATTTAATTCTTATAATTATTACTAGCATGAATTAATCCTATATTAATTCAAATAATAATCCAACAACAAATCATGCATATAATCAATTCACGTAAAACTTACGCATGCGGAAATTCTACGAGTTTACGTGACCATACCTCTTGGGACGACAATGGCTTTGTTTATCAAACAAACCAAAAGAACTTCCCAAGTATTCCCTTAATCCTTGCTCGACTATCCGGTGGTAGGACGCTTACGAATAATTAACAAAAGGAAAATAAATTATGTTGCACCACCTTTGTGGATTTACTAATTTTTCCAGCACATGGAATTGTACTTGGGAATGAAAGAATCATCCCCTATTTATAGAAAGAGAGAGGTGGTCGAAAAAATTTTGGGGCAAAAACAATGTGGGAAAATCTTTTCTTGATCTCCAAGAAATCTTGAATATATCTCCTATATTCTTTTTCCCATAATTATAATATTCCACAAAATCCCACCCACTCTTTGTTATGGATTAATTTCGAAAATTATAGGGCAAGAATCCAAGATTTTGATCTTCTTGAATTTATGAGATATTCTTGTATTTCAAGAAATACATATCTTCCATAATATATTTTCAAAAAAATCAAGAAAATCTTTCTTTCCCTTAATTATCAAAGTTTTCGAAAATTTCCCTATGGATAACCAAGTGGGAGATTTCTTGAATTTAATGAGATAAACTTGTATTCCAAGAATACATATCTTCATTCCATAACAAAATTCAAAGAAAATCTTTCACCCCTTTTATCCATAAATTTCGAATTTCATGGAAAAATAAGGCAACAATATTTATTTTATTTTAAACACCTTTTTCAGTTATTGGACTATATGTTGGGCTACTTAGGGGGCCTTTAGGAGAATTGAGATTGGACCTTCCAATGGATCTTGAATTATCAATATTGAGCCACAATATTATTCAAGCCCATAAATATTAATTAATCCCACTACATAATTAATATTGCACTATCCATCTTAACCCATATTACAGTCAATATGGCTCCCGGTTATTATTTCCCGTGTTTAAGATTATCTAGCTCATTAATTAATTCAAGCCACTGAAATAGCTTTCCGTTAATTAATATATTTTGTCCTTGGTCAAGGAACGGTTCAACATTATTATTCATACCGGAAACTAGTTCCACTTGCAAGATTTGGTATGATAAAGTTTATGAACCTCCCAAGGGGGCAAATCGAACAAGAGTACTTGCACACGATTCTCTGTATTAAATCTTAGCAATCACATGTGACCAATAATATTGTCCAAGATAAAAAGTATTGAATCTCGTTGATTCTCTACCCATGATAAGTCAAAGCAATAGTTACCAACCACACGTGATCCTATTTAAGGAACGAAGATTAAGAAATAACGAACCGCTGAGGTCTAATTCTTCCTTGTCCAGTTCTGAAGAATTTGTCCTCCTGTAGGTCCTATTCAGTGTTGGGGAATGATTCGCACAGATCTATTCGGGGTGAATATTTAAATACAAATTTAATTCATTAATTATTACTAGCATGAATTAATCCTATATTAATTCAAATAATAATTACAACAACATATCATGCATATAAAAAGCCACGTAAAACCCACGATGCGGAATCTACGGGTTTCGTGAGCGTACCTCTCGGGATGGCGGTGTCTTGATGAGGACGGACGGACTAACCAAAGGACTTCCCAAGTATTCCCTTAGCCCTTGCTTTCGACAATCCGGTGGAAGGATACTCGCGAACAATTAACAAAAGGAAAAAATAAACTTTGTTGCACCACGTATGTGGATTTGCTAATATTTCCAGCACATGGAATTGTACTTGGGAATGAACTAATCATCCCCTATTTATAGGAGAGGAGGGGCACGAAATTTTGGTGGTTTTTCAATGTGGGAAAAGACTTTTCTTGGTCACCAAGAAATCTTGAATATATCCCATATATTCTTTTTTTTCCCATAATTAAAATATTCCACAAATATCCACCTCCTCTATTTTATGGTATAATTTTCGAAAATTTGAGCAAGATTCCAAGATTTAGATCTTCTTGAATTTATGAGATATTCTTGTATTTCAAGAAATACATATCTTCCATAATATCTTTTCAAGAAAATCAAGAAAATCTTTCTTGCCCACTAATTTCAAAAAATTTGAAAATCTCTTAATGAATAACCAAGTGGGAGATTTCTTGAATTTAATGAGATAATCTTGTATTCCAAGAATACATATCTTCATTCCATAACAAAATTCAAAGAAAATCTTTCTCCTCTTTTTATCCATAATTTTCGAAAATAATGGGGAAATATAAGCAACAATATTTATTTTATTTTAATCACCTTTTCAGTTATTGGACTATTTGTTGGGCTACTCAGGGGGCCTTTAGGAGAATTAAGATTGGACCTTCTAATGGATCTTGAATAACTAATATTGAGCCACAATATAATTCAAGCCCATAAATATTAATTAATCCCACTACATAATTAATATCAAGACTATCCATCTTAACCCATATTACGATCAATATGGCTCCGGTCATTATTTCCCGTGTTTAAGATTATCTAGCCCATTAATTAATTCAAGCCTTTGAAATAGCTTTCCATTAATTAATATCTTTTGTCCTTGGTCGAGGAGCGGTTCAACATTATTATCCATACCTAGGAAACAAATTCCACTTGCAAGATTTGGTATGATAAAACTTATGAACCTCCCAAGGGGCAAATCAAGCAAGCGTACTTTGCAATCGATTCTTTGTATTAAATCTTAGCAATCACATGTGACCAATAATATTGCCCAAGATAAAGTAAGTATTGAATCTCTCTCGATTAGCTACCCATGATAAGTCAAAGCAATAGTTACCGATCCCACGTGATCCTATTTCAGGGGACGAAGGTTAAGAAACAACGAACCACCGAGGTCTAATTCTTCCATGTTGATTCTCAAGAATTTATCCTCCTCAGAGGTCCTATTCAACAAGATCGGTCATGCACTAGTGTAATCTCTTGGTCAAGACAAACCAATCGAGCCTTTACACCTCAACCTTTCGCGATGGTTGTTCATTTCCATCTAGGTCGTGAATGACGTACTTATAGTTACAAGGGATATTAATTTAATCTTACGTGATCGGGTATCACTAAATTAACTACTGATGTAACACGCATTTAATTATTGAGCAGTTATGCAATAAATATATATAACATTCAATCATATTTAAAGCATCAGTGATAAACAATTTATTTCAGTAAATAAGTCTGGAAATTCAGTTTCGATTATACAAAGTAAAAAGCATACTTTTCAGTATAATCCCCAACATTCAATGCATCAGTCATGCACTAGTGTAATCTCTTGGTCAAGACAAGCCAATCCGAACCTTACATTTCAACCTTTCAGGATGGATTGTTCATTTCCATCAAGGTCGTGAATGGTGTACTTTTAGTTACAAGGGACTGTTAATTTAATCTTCTGTGATCTGGTATCACTAAATTAACTACAATGTAACACGCACGATTTATTGAACAGTTATGCAATAAATATATGTAACATTCAATGATATTTAAAGCATCAGTGATAAACAATTTATTTCAGTAAATAAGTCCGAAATTCAGTTTTGATTATACAAAGTAAAAGCATACTTTCCAGTATAATCCCAACAATCTCCCACTTATACTCAAAGTCTGCTTTTAAGTATACTACAACATGTCTCGTGTAGTTCCTAATTCGTGACATCTAATGTCACCTACACGAACCTAATAATTTCTCCCACTTATACTCAAAGCAGATTGACAACGGTCTTGACACTCATTCCTTCCACATGTCTCTCGAATGTATTCAGAGGTAGACCCTTTGTGAATGGATCTGCTAGGTTGTCTTCTGACGCTATCTTTGCCACATCTATATCTCCTCTCTTAACGATATCTCGTATAAGATGGTATTTCCTTTCAATGTGTTTGTTGGCCTTGTGGGCTCTTGGTTCCCTTGAATTTGCAATCGCTCCTCAAGCATTGTCACAATAAATGATGATTCTCTTTGGGCAAATCGGAACCACATTCAAGTCCACTAGGAAGTTCTTGAGCCAAACCGCTTTTTTTTTTGCCTCCGCTTAACTACATATTCGGCTTCCATGGTAGAAATATGACGCATTTCGCTTGACGCTTCTCCATGTCACGGCTCCCCCCCCATGCAAAACACACTCTGGGAGGTAGATTTTCAGTAGTCTATGTCCGATTGGAAATCCGAGTCCGTGTGGCCCGATGGGGATTGGACTATCTGAATGATAAATTAACATTCTATCCGCGTTCTTTTTCGGATACTTGAGAATGTTTTTAACTCGCCATTCAATGTTCTTTCCCGGGTTACTTTGATATCTTGCCACCATGCCAACGCAAGAAAGCGGATATATCGGTCTCGCATACAAAGACATTGCATACATAAGGCTTCCTACGGTAGAAGCATAAGGAATGCCTCTCATGTCATCTATCTCCTTTTTGCATCTTCGGACATTTTCTTGGATAGATGGATTCCATGTCCGAAAAGGTACTGAAGCCTTTCTTGGAATCTGCATCTTTGAATCGTTTCAAAGCGGTGTCTATGTATGAAGCTTGCGATAAGCCTATCATCCTTTTCTTGCGATCTCGAGTGATCTTGATCCCAAGGATGTGTGCGGCTTCCTTAAGTCCTTCATATCATACTATTTTGAAAGCCATGCCCTTACGCCCCGATAACACTGTTACATCGTTCCCGATGATCAGAATGTCATCTACGTATAGTACTAAGAATACCAATGTAGTTCTGACATGCTTTTTGTACCAATGCAGTTCTGACATGCGCCCGGTCCACAATTCTTTGGGAGTTTTGGGAACCGATTTGGATGGGACCAAGTTCGAATATAAGTTCTTTGTTTTCAAGGCATGACCCCGGAAGCGACTTGGGAAGATCCGCGATAACTCATCATAGATCTAACCATTTCCAAAAGAGTTTACGTTTCTTCGCTCGCAACCCCGTTTTGTTGAGGATTAAAGATGCGATTAATTTGGGATGCAATCCCTTCATCAGATAAGTAGTTCAAAAACTCATCGCTGAGGTATTCGCCTCCACGATCGGATCGTAGAGACTTGATACATTTTTTCCTATGATTCTCTGCTTGAGCCTTAAATTGTTTGAATTTCTCAAAGGTCTCGGATTTATGCTTCATAAGGAAAATATAACTGTACCTTGAGTGCTTTGGTTGACATTGGACCACATACATCTGTGTGAACGATCTCTAACACTTCTTTGGCTCTATTCCCCTTGGCTCCAAATGCCCTCTTGGTCATTTTACCCTCCAAACATGATTCGCAGGTTGGAATTGGTTCAACTTGGAGAAACTCTAGTGAACCGTCTTTCACCAACCTTTGGATCCTCTTTGGATTTATATGACCCAATCTTAGATGCCATAGAAGTGTCTCGTTCACGTCTGATGAACGTTTTCTTTTCTCAGAACCAGTTGATGTGTTATAGGATTCATTTCGTGAGTGGTGTGCACAGTTAATTGTATAGAGATTATTCGATAACATTCCATGACAGATAAATTTATCAAAAAGAGAAATGGTAACAACTTTATTAAAAGTAACCGAATATCCATCAAGAAAAAGTTTAGAAACTGAAATTAAATTCTTTCTAAAATTCAGAACGTAAAGAACATCTCTTAAAATTAAAACTCTGTCTTCAAAAGACAGGTGCACTTCTCCCACTGCTTCAGCTACCACTCTCGTAGCATCGCCCAGTGTGATGAGGATCTCACTCCCACTAAGTTATCGGGTCCGCTTGAACCCCTGTAAAGTGAAACAAACATGATCAGTGGATCCCGTATCCACCACCCATAAATGGGAGGCATACGCCGCTAAACAAGTTTCAACAACTAGTGCGTGAGAATTACCTTTCTTTCCATTCCTTTTGGGTTTGGAACAGGCTAACCTCCAATGTCCTTTCTCACCGCAATTAAAACATTTTCCTTTTGGTCCTTTCTTGACACCCAAACAGCTAACTGTCTTTTTCTCACTTTTCTTAGTGATGAGTTTGCTTTGGTTCTGACCACTTTCCTTTTCTTGAGACTTGCCTTCCACTGGCCTAGATCTCGAGAAAAGACTTTTGGTCACCAATGCTTCGTCTTTCTTTCCTAGATGCTTCTCTATCTTCTCCAAGGCTTCTTGTAGGATGTCCATAGTAAACATGTGATCACTCATCACAAAACTACAGTAAAATCCATCGAAGCATCTTGGAAGAGATAGCAAAAGAAATTCAATTTGGGCCTCATCACAATACTTAGTTCCGAGATAAGCCAGTTTTTCAAAATGGTGTTTAATTCTGAGAACATGCTCCCTTACGGGTGTTCCCTCAGCCATCTTTAGCCTGGCCACGTCGTCATTTTTAAACTGATTGATCATGCGGTCTTTTGTTAAAAACATTTCTTCAAGACTTTGCATAATTTCTGCAGCAGACTCAACACCTTCATGAATGTGTCTCAAATCATCTGACAGTGAAGTCAAGATTACACGTTTCATGTGTTGGGATTATACTGGAAAGTGTGTTTTTACTTTGTATAATCAAAACTGAATTTCGGACTTATTTACTGAAATAAATTGTTTATCACTGATGCTTTAAATATCATCGAATGTTACATATATTTACTGCATAACTGTTCAATAAATAGTACGTGTTACATTGTAGTTAATTTAGTGATACCAGATCACAGAAGATTAAATTAACAATCCCTTGTAACTAAAAGTACACCATTCACGACCTAGATGGAAATGAATAATCCATCGTGAAAGGTTGAAGTGTAAGGCTCAGATTGGCTTGTCTTGACCAAGAGATTACACTAGTGCATGACTGATGCACTGAATAGGACCTACAGGAGGACAAATTCTTCAGAACTGAACAAGGAAGAATTAGACCTCAGTGGTTCGTTATTTCTTAATCTTCGTTCCTTAAATAGGATCACGTGTGGTTGGTAACTATTGCTTTGACTTATCATGGGTAGAGAATCAATGAGATTCAATACTTTTTATCTTGGGCAATATTATTGGTCACATGTGATTGCTAAGATTTAATATGGAGAATCGTGTGCAAGTACGCTTGTTCGATTTGCCCCCTTGGGAGGTTCATAAACTTTATCATACCAAATCTTGCAAGTGGAACTAGTTTCTGGTATGGATAATAATGTTGAACCGTTCCTTGACCAAGGATAAAAGATATTAATTAACAGAAAGCTATTTCCGTGGCTTGAATTAATTAATGGGCTAGATAATCTTAAACACGGGAAATAATAACCGGGAGCCATATTGACTGTAATATGGGTTAAGATGGATAGTGCAATATTAATTATGTAGTGTGATTAATTAATATTTATGGGCTTGAATAATATTGTGGCTCAATATTGATAATTCAAGATCCATTGGAAGGTCCAATCTTAATTCTCCTAAAGGCCCCCTAAGTAGCCAAACATATAGTCCAATAACTGAAAAAGGTGTTTAAAAATAAAATAAATATTGTTGCTTATTTTTTCCATTATTTTTCGAAATTTATGGATAAAAGGGGAGAAAGATTTTCTTTGAATTTTGTTATGGAATGAGGATATGTATTCTTGAAATACAAGATTATCTCATTAAATTCAGAAAATCTCCCACTTGGTTATTCATGAAGCAATTTTCGAAATTTTGAAATATAAAGGGCAAGAAAGATTTTCTTGATTTTCTTGAAAAAATATTATGAAAGATATGTATTTCTTGAAATACAAGAATATCTCACAAATTCAAGAAGATCCAAATCTTGGAATCTTGACCTATATTTTTCGAAAGTATCCATAACAAAGAGTAGGTGGGATTTTGTGGGATATTATAATTATGGGAAAAAAAATATAGGAGATATATTCAAGATTTCTTGGAGATCAAGAAAAGATTTTCCCACATTGTTTTCGCCCCAAAATTTATGACCACCTCTACTCCATAAATAGGGGATGATTATTTCATTCTCAAGTACAATTCCATGTGCTGGAAAAATTAGTAAATCAACAAAGGTGGTGCAACAAAGTTTATTTTCCTTTTGTTAATTGTTCGCAAGCGTCCTACCACCGGATAGTCGAGCAAGGATTAAGGGAATACTTGGGAAGTTCTTTTGGTGTGTCTAATCAACAAGACCATTGTCGTCCCAAGAGGTATGTTCACGTAAACTCGTAGAATTTTTGCATGCGTAGGATTTACGTGAATTGATAATATGCATGATTCGTTGTTGGATTATTATTTGAATTAATATAGGATTAATTCATGCTAGTAATAATTATAAGAATTAAATTTGTATTTAAATATTCATCCCGAATAGATCTATGCAACTTATTCCACAACAACTGGTATCAGAGCCTCGGTTTCGGGCTCTGAATTTTAAATTGTAATTTAATTTGTTATCATTAAATATGAAATTGGATAGTAGAATTGCTAGATCTTTTTTTGCAAGTATCCAATTGTCATGGAATTTAATGTTTTATTTATGCATGCATATAAATTGTGGTTTTTGATTCGATTCGTTCGAATTTGTTTTGCCTCGTTAGAAAATCCACGAGTAGATTAGGATTTGTTTGATTTGTTCAATGTAATAGACTAGTCTAGATCTAGGTTTATTTATTTTTGTAAATAAATTGTAAATGGATCGGAAATGGAGGCGGAGACGAAGAATTAAAGGATAAAATCCAGAACCGGGCGTAGGCGGCGTGCGTCTCGCAAAACGTGCCAAGGGAGGCATGAGCGTGACGCGGACACGCGCAGGTACGCACGGGCATGGGGCAAGGCCGAGGGCCGAGTGCACACAAGGATCGCCGCGACAATTGGGGGCGATAGGCGCGACGTGGGCCCGCGCGCTGGCGGACGTCTTGATGAGGCGAAGCAGTGGGCAAGCAGCGTCGGGCGCTACAAGGCGCGGACGCTTCGCGCCGTTGAAGTTGAGCAAGGCAAGGCTGGTGAGCTGGCGTGTGGATGCTGCGTGGTACGCGCGCGTCTTTGCCGAGTCATGCCGAGGCCGCCGAGGCCGATTCGGGCGAAGCCTGCCGAGGCCGACGAGGGCGGTTTGCTGCGATGTCACCGCGGCGGTGTTGGGCGATACGTACGTTGTGCCAAAGACGGGCGCGGCGATCGCTTCGCTAAAGGGGCGGGCGGGCGGATGCGAAGGCGTGCATCCTACTGCGAGCTACTTGGCGTGGCATTTCGAGACGGAGTTCTTTTCGAGAGACGATCGAGTGGGAGAGAAATTCAAGACGGCGTTTCTTCAAAATCAAGCCAAGAAAAATCAAACCATGACAATTGGATAATTTGTGCCCAATATGTTTATTTTTCCGCTTTGCTTGATTTATTATTGTGTTATCTTATGCTTTATTTAATTTGTTTAAATGTGTTTGCATGAGAGTTGCCCAATGAAAAATCTCACCATCAAAAATTACTAAGTATGTTTAAATAATTAATTGACAATTTTATTTCGGATAATAAAATTGAATTAATTTTGACCTCCATGATTTATTTATTTGTGAATTCTTTTGGAGAAATTCCCCCCACGGGACGGTCAAAAGTTAGCTTTCACATGAATGAATTCCAAATGGATGATTGTGGATTATTACTAGTGGCGACGATGACCCTCCCCACGAGGCTCGTTCAAAGCGAAATAAGAATCCTGTATTTAATCATGGTTATTACTTAGGTATAAAATTGATATGCATATACTTCCCCGAAGTCCCTGTCAATTTTATATTGGTCAAGTGGGAGCCAACTATTAATCTAGATATTAAAGGTTTGTAACTGTTCTTGTTTATAACCTGCTTAAATGTGTTTAAATAATGACCCACCCCACGTGGCTTATTTAAACTGTTTTGAGATGTTGGCTGATGCATGTTCATATTTTTTGAGATTTTAATATGATGCATGTGATCGAACCTTGTGATATATTTGTGCTTATGCATATTATTTTTTATTTCAGTTCAGCATGTCGTTACCTTTTAATCCACTGTTAATATACTTAAAGTCAAATACAATATGTATGGAAACTATATTGATTGGAAACGGAAAATTATAATTGTCCTAACTGCACAAAAGCACAAGTGGATTCTTGACACACCAAAATCAGATGAGCCAACTGACGAGTCAAAAATGCGAGACTCGTCAGATCATCTTGCGAGAGATGTCGTCACTAAAAATGGTGGAGGACAAACCCGTAAGGGATTACGTCCTCAAAATTGATGGCTCATCTGAACAAACTTGAGGTTCTGAGTGCAGATTATAATCTGGAGACTCAGATAAATTTGGTATTTCACTATCTGCCCAAAAGTTTATGAGCAATTTTGCCTCGCTAGCTGATTTGTTGCAAGCTTTTGGTCTCGGCAGAGATGTTGATAGGGCACCAAACTCAAGCTTTGACGGCAAATGGTTCGTCTTCATCTTCTAGGCCAAGGGATGGCAAGAAGAAGAAGGTGACCAAAGGTCATAAGCAATCAGACTCAACTGTTGCCAAGGGCAATGATAGGATGACGAATGCTGGTGGTGTCAAGGAAAATCCAAAGAGGAAGTGCTTAAGCTGCGGTGAAAGAGGACAATGGAGGTTTGCCTGTTCCAACCCCAAAAGGGACGAGATCCACTAATCATGTTTGCTTCACGGGTTCAAACTGATCCGGCAACTTAGTGGCTGTGAGATCCTCATCACACTGGGCGATGCTACTGTTGGGGAATAAGTTGCACAGATCTATTCGGGATGAATATTTAAATACAAATTTAATTCTTATAATTATTACTAGCATGAATTAATCCTATATTCATTCAAATAATAATCCAACAATAAATCATGCATATAATCAATTCACGTAAAACCTACGCATGCGGAAATTCTACGAGTTTACGTGAACGTACCTCTTGGGACGGCAATGGCTTTGTTTATCAAACACACCAAAAGACCTTCCCAAGTATTCCCTTAATCCTTGCTCGATTATCCGGTGGTAGGACGCTTGCGAACAATTAACAAAAGGAAAATAAATTATGTTGCACCACCTTTGTGGATTTACTAATTTTTCCAGCACATGGAATTGTACTTGGGAATGAAAGAATCATCCCCTATTTATAGAGCAGAGGTGGTCGAAAATTTTGGGGCAAAAACAATGTGGGAAAATCTTTTCTTGATCTCCAAGAAATCTTGAATATATCTCCTATATTCTTTTTTTCCATAATTATAATATTCCACAAAATTCCACTTACTCTTTGTTATGGATTAATTTCGAAAATTATAGGGCAAGAATCCAAGATTTGGATCTTCTTGAATTTATGAGATATTCTTGTATTTCAAGAAATACATATCTTCCATAATATCTTTTCAAGAAAATCAAGAAAATCTTTTTTTCCCTTAATTATCAAAGTTTTCGAAAATTTCCCTATGGATAACCAAGTGAGAGATTTCTTGAATTTAATGAGATAATCTTGTATTCCAAGAATACATATCTTCATTCCATAACAAAATTCAAAGAAAATCTTTCTCCCCTTTTATCCATAAATTTTGAATTTCATGGAAAAATAAGGCAACAATATTTATTTTATTTTAAACACATTTTTCAGTTATTGGACTATATGTTGGACTACTTAGGGGGCCTTTAGGAGAATTAAGATTGGACCTTCCAATGGATCTTGAATTATCAATATTGAGCCACAATATTATTCAAGACCATAAATATTAATTAATCCCACTACATAATTAATATTGCACTATCCATCTTAACCCATATTACAGTCAATATGGCACTCGGTTATTATTTCCCATGTTTAAGATTATCTAGTCCATTAATTAATTCAAACCACTGAAATAGTTTTCCGTTAATTAATATCTTTTGTCCTTGGTCAAGGAACGGTTCAACATTATTATCCATACCGGAAACTAGTTCCACTTGCAAGATTTGGTATGATAAAATTTATGAACCTCCCAAGGGGGCAAATCGAACAAGCGTACTTGCACACGATTCTCCGTATTAAATCTTAGCAATCACATGTGACCAATAATATTGCTCAAGATAAAAAGTATTGAATCTTGTTGATTCTCTACCCATGATAAGTCAAAGCAATAGTTACCAACCACACGTGATCCTATTTAAGGAACGAATATTAAGAAATAACGAACCACTGAGGTCTAATTATTCCTTGTTTAGTTCTGAAGAATTGTCCTCCTGTAGGTCCTATTCAGTGCATCAGTCATGCACTAGTGTAATCTCTTGGTCAAGACAAGTCAATCCGAGCCTTACACTTCAACCTTTCACGATGGATTGTTCATTTTCATCTAGGTCGTGAATGGTGTACTTTTTTAGTTACAAGGATTTGTTAATTTAATCTTACGTGATCCGGTATCACTAAATTAACTACAATGTAACACGTACGATTTATTGAACAGTTATGCAATAAATATATGAAACATTCAATGATATTTAAAGCATCAGTGATAAACTTTATTTCAGTAAATAATTCCAAAATTCAGTTTTGATTATACAAAGTAAAAGCATACTTTCCAGTATAATCTCAACAGCTAAGAGAGTGGCATTTGTTAAATGGGAGAGTCGCCGATCTTTTTGAAGACAAAGTTCTAATTTTAAGAGATGTTCTTTATGTTCCCGGTTTTAGAAAGAATTCACTTTCAGTTTCTAAAATTATGTTAATAGACACTTAGTTTCTTCTAATAAGAATGAAATCATTTCTTTAAATGATGAGTGTATCTGTTACGGGACATTGATGGATAATCTCTATACAATTAATTGTGCACATCACTCACGAAATGCATCCCATAACACATCAACTGTTTCCGATAAAATAAAACGTGAACGAGACACTTCTATGACATCTAAGATTAGGACATATTAATCCAAAGAGGATCCAAAGGTTGGTGAAAGGCGGTTTTTGGTTTCTCCAAGTTGAACCAATTCCAACTGCGAATCATGTTTGGAGGGTAAAATGATCAAGAGGGCATTTGGAGCCAAGGGAATAGAGCCAAAAGAAGTGTTAGAAATGGTTTCACACGGATGTATGTGGTCCAATGTCAACCAAAGCAAGAGGAGGTTATGAGTATTTTGTAACTTTTATTGATGATTACTCAAGGTACGGTTATATTTTCCCTATGAAGCATAAATTTGAGACCTTTGAGAAATTCAAAGAATTTAAGTTCAAGCAGAGAATCATAGGGAAAACGTATCAAGTCTCTACGATCCGATCGTGGAGGCGAATACCTCAGCGATGAGTTTTTGAACTACTTGTCTGATGAAGGGATTGCATCCCAGCTAACTGCACCCGGAACCCCTCAACAAAACGGGGTTGCAGAGCGAAGAAACAGAACTCTTTTGGAAATAGTTAGATTTATGATGAGTTATGCGGATCTTCCCAAGTCGTTCTGGGGTCATGCCTTGGAAACTGCAGCCTACATTCTGAACTTGGTGCCATCCAAATCGGTTCCCAAAAATCCCAAAGAATTGTGGACCGGGCGCAAGTCCAGTTTGAGACACATGAAGATTTGGGGGTGTCTGGCCTACGTGTTGGACAAGGAAGCCGGTAAATTGGATCCTCGATCAGAATTAAGGTTGTTTGTGGGATACCCCGAGGGAACAAAAGGGTGTATGTTCTATGGTCTCGAAGATCAAAAGGTGGTAATAAGCACCCACTTTAGATTTTTGGAAGAAGACTATATGAACGAAAGAAGACCCAAAAGTGAGATTACCTTAAATGAGCTAAGGGGGCTAACCTCAGTGCCAACTGTACAAGATGACATACCAAATGACACACTTACATAGCCCGAGAGATTCATGGGGATAGGAGAGTCCTCGGACTTGATCCCCGGTCAAGACGAATCAGACCCATGGACATATGACGAGGCAATCCAAGACAAGGATGCAGTTTCTTGGCAAACAGCAATGAAAGCCGAAATGGGTTCTATGGATCATAACAGAGTGTGGGAGCTAGTCGAACCACTTAATGGGGTCAAACTCATTGGTTGCAAGTGGGTGTACAAGAGAAAAAGAGGGCCGGGCGGGAAGGTGGAAACCTTCAAGGCAAGACTTTTGGTGAAAGGTTATACTCAGAAAGAAGGGATCGATTATGAGGAAACTTTTTTCGCTCGTAGCCATGCTCAAGTCCATCCGAATTCTCTTATCAATTGCTGCGCATCTCGACTTTGAAATCTGGCAAATGGATGTCAAGACAGCTTTCCTTAACGAAAATCTTGATGAAGAGATCTATATTCAACAACCCCAAGGCTTCATTGAAAAAGGCCAAGAACACCTAGTTTGTAAGCTCATGAAGTCCATTTACGGACTCAAATAGGCATCCAGAGTTTGGAACCAATGTTTTGATCATGTTATAAAGTCTAATGGGTTTGATCAAAACGAGTTCGAAAGTTGTGTGTACAAAAAGCATGTCGGAACTGCATTGGTATTCTTAGTCTTATCGTAGATGACATTCGATCATCGGGAATGATGTAAAGGTGTTATCGGGCGTAAGGGCATGGCTTTCAAAAGCAGGTTTGATATGAAGGACTAGGGGAAGCCCGATACATCCTTGGGATCAAGATCACTCGAGATCGCAAGAAAAGGATGATAGGCTTCATGTAAGCTTCATACATAGACACCGTCTTGAAACGATTCAAAGATGCAGATTCCAAGAAAGGCCGTACCTTTCGGACATGGAATCCATCTATCAAGAAAATGTGTCCTAAGACACAAAAAAAGGAGATAGATGACATGAAAGGCATTTCATATGCTTCTATTTGTTGGAAGCCTTATGTATGCAATCTTTGTGTACGAGACCCGGATATATGATTTCTTTATTGGCATGGTGGCAAGATATCAAAGTAACCGGGAAAGAACATTGATGGCGATTAAAAAACATTCAAGTATCCGAAAAGAACTCGGGATAAAATGTTAATTTATCGGTCGATAGTCTAATCCCCATCGGCTACACGGACTCGGATTTCCAATCAGACTTAGACTCCAGAAAATCTACCTCCGGTAGTGTGTTTTGCATGGGGGGAGGAGCCGTGACATGGAGAAGCGTCAAGCGTAAATCGTCGAGATTCTACCATGGAAGCCGAATATGTAGTCGCTGCGAGGCGACAAAAAAGCGGTTTGGCTCAAGAACTTCCTAGTGGACTTGAATGTAGTTCAATTTGCCCAACAGAATCATCATTTTATTATGACAATGCTTGGGAGGCGATTTGCAAATTCAAGGGAACCAAGAGCCCACAAGGCCAGCAAACACATTGAAAGGAAATACCATCTTATACGAGATATCGTTAAGAGAGTAGATATAGATGTGGCAAAGATAGCGTCAGAAGACAACCTAGCAGATCGATTCAAAGGGTGCGCCTCTGAATACATTCGAGAGACATGTGGAAGGAATGGGTGTCAAGACCGTTGCCAATCTGCTTTGAGTATAAGTGGGAGAAATTATTCGGTTAGTGTAGGTGACATTAGATGTCACGTATTAGGAACTACACGAGACATGATGTAGTATACTTAAAAGCAGACTTTGAGTATAAGTGGGAGATCGTTGGGATTATACTGGAAAGTATGCTTTTACTTTGTATAATCAAAACTGAATTTCGGACTTATTTACTGAAATAAATTGTTTATCATCGATGCTTTTAAATATCATCGAATGTTACATATATTTACTGCATAATTGTTCAATAAATAGTACGTGTTACATTGTAGTTAATTTAGTGATACCAGATCACAGAAGATTAAATTAACAATCCCTTGTAACTAAAAGTACACCATTCACGACCTAGATGGAAATGAACAATCCATCGTGAAAGGTTGAAGTGTAAGGCTCAGATTGGCTTGTCTTGACCAAGAGATTACACTAGTGCATGACTGATGCACTGAATAGGACCTACAGGAGGACAAATTCTTCAGAACTGAACAAGGAAGAATTAGACATCAGTGGTTCGTTATTTCTTAATCTTCGTTCCTTAAATAGGATCACGAGTGGTTGGTAACTATTGCTTTGACTTATCATGGGTAGAGAATCAACTAGATTCAATACTTTTTATCTTGGGCAATATTATTGGTCACATGTGATTGCTAAGATTTAATACGGAGAATCGTGTGCAAGAACGCTTGTTCGAATTTGCCCCCTTGGGAGGTTCATAAACTTTATCATACCAAATCTTGCAAGTGGAACTAGTTTCTGGTATGGATAATAATGTTGAATCGTTCCTTAACCAAGGACAAAAGATATTAATTAATGGAAAGCTATTTCAGTGGCTTGAATTAATTAATGTGCTAGATAATCTTAAACACGGGAAATAATAACCGGGAGCCATATTGACTGTAATATGGGTTAAGATGGATAGTGCAATATTAATTATGTAGTGGGATTAATTAATATTTATGGGCTTGAATAATATTGTGGCTCAATATTGATAATTCAAGATCCATTGGAAGGTTCAATCTTAATTCTCCTAAAGGCCCCCTAAGTAGCCCAACATATAGTCCAATAACTGAAAAGGGTGTTTAAAAATAAAATAAATATTGTTGCTTATTTTTTCCATTATTTTTCGAAATTTATGGATAAAAGAGGAGAAAGATTTTCTTTGAATTTTGTTATGGAATGAGGGTATGTATTCTTGGAATACAAGATTATCTCATTAAATTCAAGAAATCTCCCACTTGGTTATTCATGAAGCAATTTTCGAAATTTTGAAATATAAAGGGCAAGAAAGATTTTCTAGATTTTCTTGAAAAGATATTATGAAAGATATGTATTTCTTGAAATACAAGAATATCTCATAAATTCAAGAAGATCCAAATCTTGGAATCTTGACCTATATTTTTCAAAAATATCCATAACAAAGAGTAGGTAGGATTTTGTGGAATATTATAATTATGGAAAAAAGAATATAGGAGATATATTCAAGATTTCTTGGAGATCAAGAAAAGATTTTCCCACATTGTTTTTGCCCCAAAATTTTCGACCACCTCTACTCTATAAATAGGGGATGATTCTTTCATTCCCAAGTACAATTCCATGTGCTGGAAAAATTAGTAAATCCACAAAGGTGGTGCAACAAAGTTTATTTTCCTTTTGTTCATTGTTCGCAAGCGTCTTACCACCGGATAGTCGAGCAAGGATTAAGGGAATACTTGGGAAGTTCTTTTGGTGTGTCTAATCAACAAGACCATTGTCGTCCCAAGAGGTATGTTCACGTAAACTCGTAGAATTTCTGCATGCGTAGGATTTACGTGAATTGATTATATGCATGATTCGTTGTTGGATTATTATTTGAATTAATATAGGATTAATTCATGCTAGTAATAATTATAAGAATTTAATTTGTATTTAAATATTCATCCCGAATAGATCTGTGCAACTTATTCCCCAACATCATGGGTTCATTGGCCTGCTCCCAAATATTATACGAGTGTCTTTCCGCATTTGATGATTCATCAGTAGGCTTACGTGGCTTGGGTACATCAAGAACCCAATGATGTTCTTGTGCAGGTAGGACAAAACTCATATTTCGTTTCCAAACATTATAGTTGTCACCAGTTAATTGGTGTTCTTTGAGTGTATATAACAGTGGATTAAAAGGTTGCGACATGATGAACTGAAATAAACAATAATATGCATAAGCACAAATATATCACAAGGTTCGATCACATGCATCATATTAAAATCTCAAAAAATATGAACATGCATCGCCCAACATCTCAAAAAAGCAGTTTAAATAAGCCACGCGTGGGGTGGGTCATTATTCAAACACATTCAAGGTTACAAACAAGAACGATTTACAAACCTTTAATATCCAGTTAATAGTTGGCTTCCACTTGACCAATATAAAATTCGCGGGGACTTGGGGAAGTATATGCATATCAATTTTATACCTAAGTAATAACCATGATTAAATACAGGATTATTATTTCGCTTTGAACGAGCCTCGTGGGGAGGGTCGTCGTCGCCACTAGTAATAATCCACAATCATCCATTTGGAATTCATTCATGTGAAAGCTAATTTTTTACCGTCCCATGGGGGGAATTTCTCCAAAAGAATTCACAAATAAATAAATCATGGAGGTCAAAATTAATTTAATTTTATTATCCGGAATAAAATTGTCAATTAATTATTTAAACATACTTAGTAATTTTTGAAGGTGAGATTTTTTTATTGGGCAACTCTCATGCAAACACATTTAAACAAATTAAATAAAGCATAAGATAACACAATAATAAATCAAACAAAGTGGAAAAATAAACATATTGGGCACAAATTATCCAATTGTCATGGTTTGATTTTTCTTGACTTGATTTTGAAGAAACGTCGTCTTGAATTTCTCCCACTCGATCGTCTCGAAAGGAACTCCGTCTCGAAATGCCACGCCAAGTAGCTTCGCAAAGGGATGCACTCCGCGATCCGGTTGGCCCTCGCCGAAAGCAATCGTCCTTGCGCCTGGCCTACAGAGCCTCGCCCAGCCTTGTTAAGCAACCTCGGCGGCGTCGCTCGCATCGGTCTCGACCTCGGCAGCGGCAGCAGCGTACCACCAGCGCATCTCCGCATCTTAGCGCTTCCTTGGCCTCGCCTTGCCCGCGGAACTTCGGCGGCGCCAGCAGCGCTCTGTCGCGTCTTGTAGCGATTACCTCTGTCGCCGATCCGCTTTCGCTCCGCAGCCGCGTCTTTATCGCCCGCCGTCTTGTAGCGGATCTTTGATCTAGCCTTCGGACCTCTGCCTACTTAGCCTTTCGTGTGTCTTGAAGCATCTACATCTTAGCGTGCCTCCTAACCACGTTTCCGCGGCCTGCGCCGCCTTTACACCGGTTCTGATTTTATCCTTTAATTCTTAAATCTCTCCGCCCGTTTCCGTCCGGTTACAATTTATTTACAAAAAATAAATAAACCTAGATCTGAACTAGTCTATTACATTGATCAAATCAAACGATCCTAATCTCTTTCTAGTGGATTTTCTCACGAGGCAAAACGAATCCGAACGAATCGAATTAAAAACCACAATTTATATGCATGCATAAATAAACACATTAAATTCCATGACAATTGAATACCTGCAAAAAAGATCTAGCAATTCTACTATCCAATTTCAAATTTAATGACAACGAATTAAATTACAATTTAAAATTCAGAGCTCAAACCGTGGCTCGATACCGATTGTTGGGGAATAAGTTTACGAGATCTATTAGGGATGAATATTTAAATACATATTTAATTCTTATAATTATTACTAGCATGAATTAATCCTATATTCATTCAAATAATAATCCAACAACAAATCATGCATATAATCAATTCACGTAAAACCTACGCATGCAGAAATTCTACGAGTTTACGTGAACGTACCTCTTGGGACGGCAATGACTTTGTTTATCAGACACACCAAAAGAACTTCTCAAGTATTCCCTTAATCCTTGCTCGACTATCCGGTGGTAGGACGCTTGCGAACAATTAACAAAAAGGAAAATAAATTATGTTGCACCACCTTTGTGGATTTACTAATTTTTCAAAGACATGGAATTGTACTTGGGAATGAAAGAATCATCCCCTATTTATAGAAAAGGTAGGTGGTCGAAAATTTTGGGGCAAAAAACAATGTGGGAAAATCTTTTCTTGATCTCCAAGAAATCTTGAATATATCTCCTATATTCTTTTTTTTCATAATTATAATATTCCACAAAATCCCCACCTCTTTTGTTATGGATTAATTTGAAAATTATAGGGCAAGAATCCAAGATTTGGATCTTCTTGAATTTATGAGATATTCTTGTATTTCAAGAAATACATATCTTCCATAATATCTTTTCAAGAAAATCAAGAAAATCTTTTTTTCCCTTAATTATCAAAGTTTTTTTGAAAATTTCCTATGGATAACCAAGTGAGAGATTTCTTGAATTTAATGAGATAATCTTGTATTCCAAGAATACATATCTTCATTCCATAACAAAATTCAAGAAAATCTTTCTCCCCTTTTATCCATAAATTTTGAATTTCATGGAAAAATAAGGCAACAATATTTATTTTATTTTAAACACATTTTTCAGTTATTGGACTATATGTTGGACTACTTAGGGGGCCTTTAGGAGAATTAAGATTGGACCTTCCAATGGATCTTGAATTATCAATATTGAGCCACAATATTATTCAAGACCATAAATATTAATTAATCCCACTACATAATTAATATTGCACTATCCATCTTAACCCATATTACAGTCAATATGGCACTCGGTTATTATTTCCCATGTTTAAGATTATCTAGTCCATTAATTAATTCAAGCCACTGAAATAGTTTTCCGTTAATTAATATCTTTTGTCCTTGGTCAAGGAACGGTTCAACATTATTATCCATACCGGAAACTAGTTCCACTTGCAAGATTTGGTATGATAAAGTTTATGAACCTCCCAAGGGGGCAAATCGAACAAGCGTACTTGCACACGATTCTCCGTATTAAATCTTAGCAATCACATGTGACCAATAATATTGCTCAAGATAAAAAGTATTGAATCTCGTTGATTCTCTACCCATGATAAGTCAAAGCAATAGTTACCAACAACACGTGATCCTATTTAAGGAACGAAGATTAAGAAATAACGAACCACTGAGGTCTAATTCTTCCTTGTTCAGTTCTGAAGAATTTGTCCTCCTGTAGGTCCTATTCAGTGCATCAGTCATGCACTAGTGTAATCTCTTGGTCAAGACAAGTCAATCCAAGCCTTACACTTCAACCTTTCACGATGGATTGTTCATTTCCATCTAGGTCGTGAATGGTGTACTTTTAGTTACAAGGGACTGTTAATTTAATCTTCTGTGATCTGGTATCACTAAATTAACTACAATGTAACACGTACGATTTATTGAACAGTTATGCAATAAATATATGTAACATTCAATGATATTTAAAGCATCAATGATAAACAATTTATTTCAGTAAATAAGTCCGAAATTCAGTTTTGATTATACAAAGTAAAAGCATACTTTCCAGTATAATCCCAACACCTCCCATTCATCACACTAGTACGTACAAGAGTTTAATAACCCAACATAGCACATACCCAAAAGCGACACATTATATAATAAGGAAGCAAAATAAGTCACGGTATGCCCAACAGGTCGTCATCTATGTACACAACAACTCAAAACCTGCCACAACTTGTCCAGTAAGGCTGCCACATCACAGCATTTCAGGATTACCTACAACGCATAAATTACATGAGATAAATATCAGTAAGCATAAATTATGCATGATAATTAATACTCATTTATGATCGCTGATATGAACTTCATTCGCTTTAGAAAATAACATCTTCATTATAACCATCCAAAGGTTTGTGACCCTCTTTCCTGGTGGTCTAGAGACCATCTTACCAGTAGGTTAGTTAATTCAATATGTGATACTCATAAGTGGAGCTCTATTGAGCCTCTTATAGAGGTAAATTCATTTCATCAATGAGCGTCTTACATGGAGCTGTATTGAGCATCTTACTCGGAGGTCAATTAAATTCATCAATGACCCTCTTATCCGGAGCTCTATTGAGCATTTTACCTGGAGGTCAATAAAATTCATCAATGACCCTCTTACCCGTAGCTCTAGTGAGCATCTTACCCAGATGTCAATTAAATTCATCAAGACCCTCTTACTCGTAGCTCTACTGAGCATCTTACCCGGAGGTCAATTAAATCCATCAGTGACCCTCTTATCTGGAGCTCTATTAAGCATCTTACTCGGAGGTCAATAAAATCCAACAATGACCCTCTTACCCGTTACATGAAAATAGCTAGATGGTTAAATTCATAATTAAATCAAGATATACATACACCTGCGTAAATATATTTATCTATTTTCTCGTCTCCCCTACAAGAAAAAAAGTTTTTTGGTCTCATAACTTATCTACTGTCCATTTTTCGTCCCAAAAAGTTTAACTGCCTAATTTGATCTCATAACTTGATTGTCCAATTTTGATCTCAAACTAAATTGATTGTCCAATTTTGGTCTCATTTTTGTCGAAAAATCATTGTTTTGATCACACATAAGTCACGTGCAGGAGGTAAAATTAAAGGGTTTTCTATATCCTCGATGACGTGAACGCTGACTATTTTTTTTCTTTTTATTTTTTTATATTTTTTAATCAATTAAACTACACATGTATAAATAATTCAATAAATTTAATCAAAATTAAAATTTAAAATCTGTAAATGTAAGAACGACTAAATTTTACCGGAATATTACTTGCATGAAACCTAAAACCACATTTTTCCCAATTTTTCAATGAAAATAAGGCCAAAATTGGACAATCCATTTAATTATGAGAACTAAAATTAGACGTAAATTTTTTTTTGGGAAAGTAAAATGAACACTAAATAAGTTATGGGACAAAATAAAATTTCTCGTTTCCCTTACTATCTTCCTCCTCGTTTGCTCGCTTCGCTTAGCTGTGTGTTATTTAGATGTGAACAGGGATTTTTTGTGGGGTTTGTGAATCTATGCTGGACTCTAAATATTCCCTTGGCATCGCCATAGGATTTTTTTTATCCTTTTCCAATTAGTCGGTTAATAGGCTGCCAATTTCCATGTGTAGATGTGTGTCTCAAGTTTGTGTTAGTAGTTATATACGTGTACAACTCCTAACCATACATTTAAATATTAGTGAGTTTATTTTAATATTTAGTCTAGCTGCTACTCATTCATGAACATTCTTAATTTGAAAATTATGCATAAGTATAATTGCAAATTGTTGGAATACAATGGTTAGAAATCCACTAACCTTTATTCCAGAATTACAGCGGAAGAAATATCGAGCCCGGTTGAATTCATCGTATGCACTGGAATCTTTTAGTCCGAAACACAACCACACTAATTGATCACGGATTGCTTCCATTATTCACAATATTAAATGTCCTTTTGATTTTCATATTGCATGTGAAATTGGTGAAGAAATCACCCTGTGATTTCTCTGTATTTTGAAGTGGAGCAGAAAAGAGAGCGTGAGGGAATTCTCAATTCCCGCAACTGATGTAAAGGTAGATATGACACACATTGAGGGGGAACTCAATGTGAGTAGTCTAAAGTCTTGAAGATCAGAAGATCAGAATTCATCTGAGAAGAAGAAGAAGATCAGCTAGTCAGATCACCAGGTGAAGATCAGAAGATCAGCTAGTCAGATCACAAGGTGAAGATCAGAAGATCGGGTAACATGCTGGAGAACAGAAGGCCTGAAGATCAGATGATCACCAGGTAACAAGACTCAGAAGACCTACATCAGAAGAAGTGAAGAAGAGTCTGCAAGTTGTGCTAAGACAACCTGCATCAGAAGACTCAATCAAGTAGACTGATCAGTCTGGACTGATCAAGTCGGCTCAAATCAGATGACAGCTAGAAGTTCACCAAGTCATACGAGTTCATCAGACACGAAGAATGTCAACCTAAGTTGGTAAATCAAACACTGAATAAGTGTACTTGATAACCAATGAGAGCAAAACACGTATGTACGGAGCTGACATTGCAGGACGAGGTGTTTTAGAGTTCAACGGCTAGAAAGGACAAGCTTATACGCTTTCGGCCATGCCGTCTCTGATCACATCAAATCAAGTCTGCAATCCTACCTAAAATAGACCGAAATTCGAATTTCTCTCCAACAGCTAGTTCGATTTCGTGCCTATATATATGGGATCAAACCTTCATAGTAAGGTTACGGAATAATCTACAAGCCCAAAGCAAGTCAAATTTCCGCACGAAGAACACAAATTGAAGAATATTTCTAAGTGTTCATCTCATAGTTCTTAGCATAAAAAACTTATCCTCCAGCCTTAGGCTACTCAAATACTAGGATAGATTTCCAGTTGGAACATAGCAAATCTTATACCCAAACCAAAAGTTAGGTTAAGTTTGTTTAGCAAGATTTCAGACTAAGGTTTCTAGTTCTGATCTCTGGGATTGGTTGAGTAAGAACTCTTGAAACATCTGTTGTACTATGTTGGACTAACACATAAAACTAAGTCCATTTGGTTAGTTGGTGACCCTGCTGATAGGGAAGAGTGGACGTAGGACAAGTTGTCCGAACCACTATAAAAATCTGGTGTGCATTATCTAATTTACCTGCTTTACACTATCTGCACACTACTTGTTTGTATACTGCATGCATATTCTAAGTCTGAATCAGATTTGTACCAAGCAACTTATCTGATCAGTTTGGCACTTTTTCATCTAATTCAAAACAGAAACTTAGAAATCTGATTTAACAAACTGGTTTTTCACACGGTAAAACTTAGCTTCCGCACATCAGTTAAATTGATAGACACCGAACTAATCTGCCCTTAGGCGATCACTAAGTTGGATATCAGTCCAAACTGATTCACTTGTACTCTGATAAGGTAACCTGCTTATCAAACCTGATCTCACAAAAAAAATTCAAAAGTCTATTCACCCCTCCCCTCTCGACTTCTGCCCTCATGAAAACCCGTTCGGGACCTACAGTTACACCATTGAAAAATGGTGTATAAGGTTTTGATAATCGTTGGATTATATAATTTTCATTACACAGTTCCTTGAACTGCATGGATAAACATTCAAGTTCTCTATTTGTTCTTAAAACCTTTTAAGATTATGCCTTTTTATTCTCAACCCCATTTAGGTAATGTTTGAAGCAACTCAATGCCTCAAACTTGAGAAATTTCAGACATGTAAAACGTGAAAAATTATCAACTTAAGTAATGAAAAACCAGTTAGTTCCATGATTTGCTATTTGACATTAGTAAAATCACACTTATCAAAATAAAATAATTGCAATGAAGAATCAACAATCATTGTTTTATCAAATAGTTTTCTAATCACTTATGAACAAGACAATGTTCATATTTTGATAACTTGACTCTTAAAGATGAACTCCATAGTTCTTCTTTCGCAAGTCAGTTATACAAATCTTGCACAATGTGACCAAATCTAGTATGTTAAATGTCATCATACACAAGCATAACTAGAGTAACAAATATTTAGTAATCCACGAATCATCATCATAATACTAAAATAATTGTTCTCTTATAGTCAAAAACCATATAAACATAGAATAATTGTTCAGTATCATAATACACATTGTATATACTATCACAACCATCTCTAATGTAAATTGTAAATCACATCCCAATCATAGAAGAATAAATACAGAGGTGAGATCCTTAATGATCTCCAGAGAAAACAAGACATCATGTAGTGTGAAACATTGACCATTGTCAATCTCAAGTTTGCCAGTCCCTAGACTTCAACTCGAAATTAGTTTCCACATACATTCATCTCGTCCCACTTGGAACATGATGACAATGTAAATAAAATGTTAATTCATCGTTAGTCAATGATCTGCGTTTTCTGAATCTATAATCCACAAGGATAAAATTCAGTCATAAATACAGCACCATAGACAATTATGCTAAAACTAAATATTTATAATGAACTTCTTTGTCCCTCTTGGACTCAAGATATTCATAAGTAAAATGACCAAGCTTGTAGGTCATCTAATTTTCAGTTTTGCATATCTCTTCTTCTTATTCTTCTTAGCATTATGATTAATTTGAAGTTTAATTGCAGTATTTCTAATTTAATACTGCTTGTCATTTCTTTCATTCCTTCCAGTATGTCTTATGTTTAGAGTTAGAAATGTTTTAAGAACTGGATTCAGAAACGAGAACACTTGATATAAACTTGACAAGTCCAAGTATTATATCCTTCAACTCAACAATAGAAATTGAATAAGCGAAAGTCTTAATACTTTTATCAAAAGTCGTGTTAACCCTCAAGTGCTCCAATTGTAAGGAAATGACCATGTTAGATCTGAATTTGATGTTATTCAGAAAGTGAAGTGCAACCATACTTCTCTATCAGATATTATCAAATATCGTAAGCCTTAAGGTGTTGCACACACTCAAGGATCATATTATCTATAACCAAGCTCACCAACTTGTTATGAGCTAGGAATTTCTTATATTCCAAGCAAAGGTAAGTCTTTTGATCCATTTTGATATGAATTTACATCCCAATCACTGGACCTTTCATAACATGATAGATAGTATGCAAGGCATCTTGTTCTCCAAGAACATTTTATTAATTATGATGTCACGTGTCATAATTATCGTTATTGAGTTTGTTCTATTTTATTTAACTCGGCGTTGATAGCTTTTGAAGCTATTGTTTGGTTTGATTGAAGTGATTCAATGAGTTAATGTACATTTATGTATCAATATGTTCAATGTTAAGCTAACAGACATCTGAAAAATTTAATACAAAATTTGACATCGAAAAATGACTTAAAGTCATTAATCATCAATCTCATTAAGTATCCTCGTTAATCAGATTCAGTTCCAAAACATTAACAAAATCAATTCTAGCTCTTAATGCAATAAACAGCTAAAACTCCCACTTAAGAATATGTGCTTAATAGCATTTATCATTATAAACGTAATAAAGAATAATCATGTTATGAGTTAATAAAATAATTCACAGTAGTCAAAAGAATCAAATGGCTACTATAAGCCAAAAATATCAACTACTAAGGTTATTTTAATCTAATCATATTTCAGCAATACTATCAGGCATTTTTTATGAATAGTTCGAATCCTCTTTGATATTTATGTCTCTTGAAGTACTATATTTAGTACTGACATTATGGAAAATTATGGCAGTGATGATTCGTATTCAATCGTTACATTTACCTCTCAAGGTAATAACATCGGATCAATGAATCATCTTTAATACATAGACATGTTGTCCCAACAACTTGTCTACTTGAATCTCTAACCCAATCCACAAATTATTTTCTCATAAAAATTATCACCATTACTATTAAATTCCAATCTTGACATAGTTTTGTCCTAGAAAACTACTATAAGTCTTCTTGGAAATGTCATAGCTTAAGTTTCAACTCTTACTAAGTTTTGAGTTATTAAGTCGGAATAATCTTATGTGATAACAAGAAAGAGCGATAAACTATACATCTCCATCAAGAAACTTAATGTTCCAAAATTGTGTGTTAATTTTTCATGTAATTCTTAAAAAAATTGATCATAACTTCACCAACTCGAATTTCTTGAACAACAAATGTTCATTCATAATTGAGTCATATCTATAAAATGAGCAACCATTTAAACAATCAATGTTGAATAATTCAATACATGAATTATTAAGCTCACAATTATACAAGAAAAATAATTTTCAAGCATAATAAGCTAATTCGTAAGTGAAACTAGTTTAACCGTGGTTCTAAATTCCATAGATAAATAATCACTTGAACATTCCTCACTCAAATGCCTCTAAAATATGCACATTAAGAATCTACACTGAAAAATATGAACGCAACAGCTTTCGGAACCAAAATCAGAGTTAAAATGAGCCCAAACAAGTCTAAACAAGATTACATGAGAGCGAACACGCCAAAAAAAACTCTGACGCGCCGAAAAATCGAAGGAACGGCGTCGGAACGCACCGCCACACGCCCCTGGAGGCTGCACGCACCAAAAATTGGACCCACGCGCCACTCGCGTGCGCCGCGCGTGGTTTCACGTCCCTTCGCCAGCCGTCTGCGTCGCTGAGTTTCTGCCTATGGTTCGTGCTAGCGGCCTGGCCCGGTTTGGAAGTCGGACCGCCGGTTCGGGTTGGTTTGGACCGGTTCAGACCGAATTTAAATTAAGTTTTGGTATTTTTTAATTAGGTCCTTATTGAATGTCTAATTCTCCAAAAAAGACCCCTCAAAACTCTGAAACTTTTCGATTTGGCCCCAGAAACGTGAAAACTTCAAAAATTCATATCTCACTCGTTTCTCAACCAAAATTAACAAATTATATACCGTTGGAATCTTCTTCCAACGTAAATTAACCAAGTACCAAGAACATACCAGAATTCATTTTGTACTTGTTTGTAATCAACTGTTAAAATTCACAAAAAAAAATTAAATTCGATTTAATTCGCACAAACGGCTTGGCCAAAAATTCTGAAAAATTTGCAGATATATTTTTCATCATATCACGCACGTACATTAAAATTTCAGCCCCTAATTCGTCCATTTCAATAAATCGAAAAATTGAAAAAATTCAAAACATGTGCAGTTAGATCGTGAAACATGCAAATCACATATACAAGGCATATAAACGTGAGAGAGTCGTAATCACATACGAGAATCCAACACAATGGCTCTAATACCATTGTTGAAATACGATGGTTAGAAATCCACTAACCTTTATTCCAGAATTACAGCGGAAGAAATATCGAACTCAGTTGAATTCATCGTATGCACTGGAATCTCTTAGTCCAAAATAAAACCACACGACTTGATTACGGATTGCTTCCATTATTCACAATATTAAATGCCCTTTTGATTTTCATATTGCATGTGAAATTGGTGAAGAAATCACACTGTGATTTCTCACTATTTTGAAGTGGAGCAGAAAAGAGAGCGTGAGGGAATTCTCAATTCCCGTAACATGAATTGTCAGAGTTTTTTCAAAAGAAGAAACCAATCCCTTTAATATCTTTTGAAGTTATTTAACTCCCGTTTGACTCTATTCACTTCCATGTGTGAATTAATTATTAAATTAATTAATATGAATTTAATTACTTTCACAAACTTATACCACCTAGTTACACGTGTGTGTATAAATGTGTAAAAGCCATTAACCCTTTTTCTAATACTCCATCCGTCCTATTTTTTATTATCCGATTACTGTAGACACGGAGATTAAAAAAAAGTAGGAGATAATAATATTAAATAATGTAAACTGGGTAAAGTGAGTTTAATGGAGAGAAATAATAGTATTAAATGATGTAAATTGGATTTTGTGGAGAGAAATAATAATATTAAATAGTATTGAAAGTTGTTTTATTTCCTTTTTAAGAAATTGACAAACAAAATTAGGACGGCTATTTTACGGAAAGTGGACGGGAGTACTTTTTTTCGCAATTTTATATTTAAATAACTTACCTATAATTAACTGATCTACCTTATTCAATCAATTATCAATTTGAGTACTTATCACACTTTGAGCGATGCTTGCAGAGTAATGCTTAAATTGGTACTTAAAGAGTCGGTATGCTTAAATCACATGGAGTAGCATGTTTTTTATAAATAGATTTAAGAAAGAAAAAAAGAAGCAGCCAAGTTTGGTGTAGAGAGAGATAATGAAGAGTTTGGTGTAGAGAGAGAGAGTGAAGAGTTTGGTGTGAGACAAAAAGATTGGTGGAAGGTTCAGCGGGAGGGGCTTTTCAAGTTGACAAAAACTCATATGAGATGGTCTTATGCATAAGACGGGGTGCAACTAAGTACAAATCACACCCAACCTCTCAAAGCGTTAAAGCGTCAATGCCCAATTTATGCTCCGTCTCACCATGAGACGGTCTTATGCAAGTGTGTCTCTTTCAAGTATTCTGAGATTAATTAAAGGTGGAGCTCGATAATGATAAATAGTGAGCTCTAAACCCCCTTTGCACCGGAAATGCCGCCTCCATATTAATAATTATTTCGTTGGGCTCTCATAAAATTAATCTCTTTCCGCGTTTGAGTTTCTTGTCGTTCGCCACGCCAGCGCCTCCATCAAGCGCTATTATCGTCGCGCCCTCCCTCCCCTCCCTCCCCTCCCCTCCCTCCAGTGCTCTCTCCGTCTTGCCTCTAGCGATTGTTCAGTTGAGATTGTTTCGAAGATGGGTGAATTTCTTTTTACGTAAAAATCTGAAGAAAGATGAGCAGACTATTTACTTCGAATTTGAAAGATGAAAAGAGTTTAGAAATTTTAAAATATTAATAATTAATACTCTCATAAAAAAATTATAAAATAATATAGGCTTAATTGCAAATTAAATCACGGCCTTTCGCTCTATTGCAGTTTAATCTAAACTTTTAGAATATTGCAAATTTATCTTAGACTTTATATATTTTGGCAAATTAGACTTTCGGGCACCTCCTTTCTACCCAGGTGTAACGTTCTTTCTCTACTTTTTTTTCTTAATTACGTGTAATTACTGGGCTAAAGTACTGGTCAATTAATAAGTCAAAAAATATTAACCAAAATAAAAATAAAAATTAAGAAGTGATTTTATTGTGAACACCAAACTTCAATCGTCTTTTTCCCCAACTTCACACAACAGCCCCAATGGCTGGCCACCATTGTCCTGGCTACGAAGTGAACAACTTCCATCTCAAATTCAATATATTACTTCAAAAAATAGATTTTAATAGAAAATTTCATTTGGGTGGGAGACCCAGGTTCGATTCCATTTGGGAACGAATTGGAGTTATGGGATTTATAAGGTGGATTGATGATTTCGTGTAGTATTTGAGTGCTTGGTGTACTAACTAATAACAACTAACAACTAACAACTAACTTTGTCCGATAAAAAAAAAAAATAGAAAACTTCAAAATCTCTTCTTGTTAAAGATTAAATTCAGCAATCGTACCCAGCCTCCATTATCCTCCAACCAACACCGTTGTCGGTTCACCGTCAATAGACTCTCCAATTTTCAATTTAATTTATGTTCTTACACACACCTGGTTATCCAAATCGTTTTTTAGGTCAAAATTTTATTTCTCCACCCCCAAGTCTAACACCATTGTTCATATACTTCACCCTGCGTGTGCGCCACCACCATCTCCCCCGCCCTCGACCTTTCTCACCCCCAAAATTTTATTTCCTCACACCCCTTTCCGCCGTATCGATCTGCTCCTCTGAATTTCAATTTTATTTTTGATCGATCGGCTTCTCTTCCTGGATATTTTTTTTTAATTAGATAAAATATAAAACGAGGTCGTTCTGTTTGGGGTGTTGCACTTTGATAGTCACATCATACTCGGGCAGGAGGGGAGCTGCCCGAAAAATGTATTTGCCAAAATATTCAAAGTTGAAGATTAATTTGTAATTTTTTAAATGTTTAGATTAAATTGTAATTGAGCAAAAGATCATGATTAAATTTATAATTAAGTCAATAATATATAAAAAGTAAATCAATTAATGAATATAGGACGGGCTGAACTATACAAGAAGGAAAATGGGATGGGTATAAATAATTCTCATATGCAAGCTTCGTTTTAATATAGTATAGATAGATAGATATAGATTTGCACTTAAAGTTTAGTTTGGTCAGTTGGTCTCTTGTTGCTCATTATATTGTTACTAAATTGCAAATAAAATAATAAAACCACCTCATTAATGAGGAGTTAGTAATTAAAGAGTCAGTTGGAGTATAGATATGTATTGATTTATAAAGTAGCACGTGTTTTATAAATTGATTTAAGAAAGAGAAAAAGAAGTTTGGTGCGAAGAGAGAGAGAGAGAGAATGAAGAGTGTGGGGGTGGTGGGAGGCGGGCAAATGGGTTCGGGAATTGCAGAGTTAGCCGCCGTGAACGGCCTTGAGGTTTGGCTTCATGATTCCGACTCCGCCGCTCTCTCCAAAGCCCATCAATCTATATCTTCGACAATCCAAACCCTCCTCGTTGCAAAAGGCCGTCTCACTAAGGTACTCAACTCAAATTCACCTTTAATTCATTTTCCAAATTCCTTTTCATTTGTCTTTCTACAGGAAAAGGCTGCTGAAGCTATCCGCAATTTAAGGTGTACTTCCAAATTACAAGATTTCCGTTCGGTGGATATCGTAATTGAGGCTATTGTGGAGTCCGAGGGGGTGAAAATGAAGCTGTTTGCTCAATTGGATAACATCCTCAAACCTTCTGCAATCTTGGCTTCTAATACCAGTTCCATTTCAATAACTCGTATAGCTTCTGCAACTAGCCGTCCAAACCAGGTTTCACTTCCCAAAAATTCACACTATTACCTTCTTTTATGGTTGATTGGGGGACTAGCTTTGCTGTGTAAAAATAGGATCTCAAGATGAATTAAATGTGCTAGAGGTTTTGTTATTAAGATTACCGTAATCAATTATTCAATTTACTTCCAACAGTTACTAGCATGAATGCATTAATTTGTTGAATTGTTGACTTATCTATGCTTATGAAGGTTTTGTAATTAAGATTACATTAATCAATTATTCAATTTTACTTTCAACATAATGTAGCTAATGAGTTTCGAATCCGTGCCAATTTAATGTAGAATACAGCGTGTTTATGGACATGGTACCTATGTCCAAGATAAAAGTGTTGCTCAATGAATCGACTAATCATGTTTGAACTTATAATGGTGTTGTACGGTTGTTTTTAGATTAGCAATGATAAGTGTACAATTCGGAATTTATGTTTACGTCACTGCACCGGTTATATATATTGGTTGATCTAGTCATTGTGATTTTTTTTCTAGTTTAGTTCTTTATTTTTCTGCAGGTTATAGGGATGCATTTTATGAATCCTCCGCCTGTTATGAAACTAGTTGAGATTATCCGAGGAGCTGATACATCAGATGATACATTTAATGCCACAAAACTATTGGCAGAGAGGTAGCTGAAAAGAAGCATTTTTTTTACTAGTTATTATCTTGTCGTCACTAGTGATTGTTAGAAATACCATATTTTACTGTCTCATGTTGTATTGAACTTGAATAGCATGGTTCTTTAGTTCTATGGAAGAAAATAATATGACTATACTATCTTCGTGTTTGCATGCTTGGAGCTTGACATACATGTTTATGTTGTATGTTGGGGCTGTGGGGAAAGACAAGAGGGGAGATATGAGCTGGCGTAAAGATTGTACGAGTTCTAGTTAACTCTGTGAATTAATCTTGTATATTAAGAGAATAAAGTACATATTCATACAAATACTTATAACTAATCTACTAGGAAAGAAATCGATTTTATAATGTTCATTGTACAGTTTTCAGATTTACATTTGACTCTGATATCTTGTTTTTTTATGAGGCTTACTAGAACAACTGTTGCTTTTGTTTTTCTTGAAATATATTAGGCATTTTGATTATTGTTTTAGATAAATGTAGTTTGTTTACTCTAATAAATTTATTAGACAAACCTAATTTTCATATGTATAGTGTGTGTGTTGTTTTTTGTGACTGAGACATTTAACTTAAACTTGCTTTGTTTTTGCATTTTTTGGAAAACTTGGTTAGCACGAGAGGATCAACTCCAGTTTATTCACTATTTCTGATGAAAAACATACATACCCCATGTTTTATGGTTTCCGATTAACTGGATTGTACTAGAGATAATCTTATACATTTACGCCCCCACTTTACATGTCCATAAGTTTAATTACTGTCAAATTCTTGTACGTACCGTGCAACTGGTAGACTTACATGTAATCTACCTGGTGTGTGCAGGTTGGGGAAGAGGGTCATTTGTTCTCAAGATTACTCAGGTTTCGTTGTAAATCGAATTCTGATGCCAATGATAAATGAAGCATTTCATGCACTCTACACGGGAGTGGCAACAAAGGAGGACATCGATGCTGGAATGAAGCTTGGAACAAACCATCCAATGGGCCCCTTGGAACTTGCTGATCATATTGGACTTGATGTTTGTTTGTCAATAATGAAAGTCCTTCATGCTGGCCTTGGGGATACTAAATATGCGCCATGCCCTCTGCTCGTGAACTATGTCGATGCTGGTCGCCTTGGTAGAAAAAAGGGAATCGGTGTGTACAAATACAGTAAAATGTGAGAATCCTTTCTCAAACTTGTAATAAAGCAATAAAGTGACCCGTGGACAATATGTAAAGATTAAAGAATCACCAGGTGCTGCACATCTTATTCATCTGCTTCAAGTATAGTGTCGCTCTTCGGCTCAGCTCAACATTCTAATTGAACCTTTTTTTTTTTTTTTTTTTTTCTTACTTTTTGTTAAGGATTTGAGTTGGTCTCATGTGCACTAATTCAAAATTAAATAAAAAAATGGTGGAAATTTCAAGACTCTACACCGGGTTTAACCCCAAAAAAAAAAGTCAAATATAATCCTAAATTACATATGAATCAAAATTTTTACTCGGGTGAACCATGAACAATTCCTTTAAATGAAAAAATTTCTATCCCCAATTACTTTATCATTTTATCACATAAAAATAAATAAATGAAATTTTTAAAACCAATTTAAACGGGTTTGAGGATTATAACAATTTAAATAAATTGGGTAGGATATAATTGAAGATGATCGAGAGCGAGTGCACGGATTCTAAATTTTCCAAGACCGATTGTATATTTGAGACCTACCCAAGATTAAATACATTTCTAATATATAAGATGTTTGTGCATTATAATAAGAATCACCAGGTGCTGCACATCTTATTCATCTGCTTCCAAGTATAGTGTCGCTCTTCGGCTCAGCTCAACATTCTAATTGAACCTTTTTTTTTTTTTTCCTTTTTTGTTCTTACTTTTGTTAAGGATTTGAGTTGGTCTCATGTGAAAATCATTATTTATTTTTGCGTTCAAAATTAAGATAAAAATGGTGGAAATTTCAATTTCGCGAGTCTTGCCTATTTTCGCGGGTTTGGCCCATTTTTTGCGGGTCTAACAGCGAACAAATAAAAAAAAAAGGTCAAATATAATCATAATTGTTGTTGTGTCTTGGTGGTTGGATTATGAAGAATTGAATACGTGTCCAAAAATATACTTTGTTTTTCCATCCGTCACCATCAAACTCAACTTTTCTTTTTTCGTTTTTAGGCGTGCATATATTTTAAATTTTAAATGACAATTCCTTTAAATGAAAATATTCACTTTATCACATAAAATACTAATAAACAACTCTTTCTATCCCCAACTATTAATCACTTTATCATTTTATCACATAAAATACTAATAAATAATTCTTTCTACCCCCAACACTTTATCACATTTTTTTAAAATCCGAGCACATAGTAATTGTAAGGTTAACTATGGGACGGAGGGAATAATAACTTTAACATTCACCACTAAGCTACAACATGGAACTATAAATCAGAGGTTTTACTAATTTATTTCTCTTATTTTAATTTACAATAAAATTTGCAATTTTAAAGGGTATTACATGCAAAATTTAAGCTATTTAAGCTATATCCGTGAGGGTGATAAGTCCCGTTTGAGTGTGAACAAAATAAATTAAAAGGTCATGTTTGGTTTTTTATTGTTGAATATCGATCATAACAATTATATGTTTAATTCTCATTTCATTTTATTTCTCTTGGTTAGTTTTGAAATGTATAATCGTTTTTCATTGAGATGTACCATTTGGAAGCGTTCACAACTTTTCAAAACGAAAAATCAAAAACCCGATCTGGGCCAAACTTTTACGGATTTTAGTTTTGATCGAAACATCGTTTTTGGTGCTAAGACAAAAAAATATTAAATATGTGGTGGACACGCCAATCTCGGTTACCCTTGCAATTCGTTTGATGCGCTTTTTTTAGCGGATCCGGAAAAATCATCGGAAAGATGCTTCGGATGATTGATCGAGCGGTTTTGTGTAATGTTGAATCGGCATGATGAACTGAATTGTAGAGGCAATATGAGAAAATTGGTCCTTTCGAGATGCTCAAACATCTGAAATATCTCATATATGGATGTTTTGATTCTTAATCTCTCTCCAACGGTAATATTTGGGATTTATGAAGTCAAGCAACTCCATCTATTAAGAAATCTATGTAAAAGTTATAGCATTGAAAAGAAGGAAGGTTCCAACTCATGTTCTAAAGATGATAGGTCTAAGCGAGAAACTTGGCGATTGGTTAAGTTGGTTAGGCATTGAGCTAAAGACCAACATTTTCATTTTATCTTTATCCTTCCAATCAAAACGCTTTTTTGCTTCCTCCAGGATTCATATTCTAATTTCATAGTGAACTATAATATGAATAAGGCAGACGTTCACAACTATGTCCAAATTTCATAACATGCTCAAGTCTTTTGAGTCCACCACTACTAAAGATAAGAATGTGGTCATAGAGCCCGTTTGAAAAAGAATCGGCGTAGATGCGATTGAAAAGCGGATAAAATCGACCGATGAAAAGTAAAAAAAAAATCGGAAATTTGTGGTGATCGATGGGGAGATCGATGAATAGTGTCGATTTCAACCCGGACCAATGAGCGATGTCCGCGAAATGATCGGATCCAGATTAGACACACAAAAGCGGTGATCAATAAGAAGATATCAACATATATGGATGTTACATAAAAGTCTGCAAACAACAAAAAAAAAAGGACAAAAGAAAAATTTGGAAGATTATTAGTATGGTTTGAATATTACTCTCCAAGCGGTAATATTCAAATGTGAGCCTTATCTTCAAATTCTCTATATATTCAAATGTTTACCCTAGATCTAAGGGGTTTATCTTAGTTGAAACCAAACAACCGGGAATTGAATCATGTGAACTTGGTAAACATCTCTCCCAAAGGGAGGGTCGGCAATCAGTGAGGGTGATAAGGTTTGAGTGTTTTAAACATTTACAACCCTCCGTGAGGGTGATAAGTCCCGTTGGTTAAGTTGGTTAAGTTGGTGCCCGTGAAGGGAAGAGTGGATGTGCGAGTTGGAACCACTATAAATCTTGTGTGCCTTTCTTTGCTTTTATGTTATTACTTGTCATATGCATTCGTCTCGTTCTTAAAAAAAAAAAAAAAAAATGTGGTCATAGTGAGCGTTTTCCGCACGTGCAAATGGGTTTTCAAAGCAGGACCATCATCTTATTTTAATTTACAATAAAATTTGCAATTTTAAAGGGTATTACATGCAAAATTTAAGCTATATACAGACAAAATAAATTAAAAGGTCATGTTTATTTTTATTGTTGAATATCGATCATAACAATTATATGTTTAATTCTCATTTCATTTTATTTCTCTTGGTTAGTTGAAATGTATAACTGTCATTGAGATGTGTTCTGGAAACGAACAAACGGACTGGGCCAAACTTTCTGGACTGATACCGAAACATGCGTTTGGTGCTAAGACAAAAAAATATTAAAAAAAGAATCGGGAAGATGCTTCATAGTGTGTAATGTTGCTCGGCATGAACTCTGAATTGTAGAGGCAATATGAGAAAATTGGTCCTTTCGAGATGCTCAAACATCTGAAATATCTCTTTGATTCTTAATCTGCCCAAAGGCATAGGATGTAAGTTATCTGAAGAAGGGAAGGTTCCAACTCATGTTCTAAAGATGATAGGTCTAACTGAGAAACTTGGCACCCTAGGCATTGAGCTAAAGACCAACATTTTCATTTATGCTATCCTTCCGTCGCTCCCGGATTCATATTCTAATTTCATAGTGAACTATAATATGAATAAGACAGATGCGACTATGTCCAAATTTCATAACATGCTCATGTCTTTTGAGTCCACCACTAAAAAAAAAAAAAAGAATGTGGTCATAGTGAGCACTCGTGCGTGCTGCATCTTGCCCAAAGGACAAGAAGAGAGGAGCAAGGCCAACTTTCTGAAGGCCAAAGGTGGTTTGCACGGGTTTGCACTATTGAGATACAAAACCCAATTTTTTTTCTTAAAAAAAAAAAAAAAGAGCTTATTTACCAATTTATTTAAGAAAAAAAAAGACACCAAAGTGATTCTAAAGTATCTCCCAATTTGGAATGGTGCCCTAAATCAATGGAGTGATTTCTAATCGAAGTGTGGCCTTAATGAATTGGGGCATGCATTGTGAACATTTTCATTGAAACCCCCATTTCGGAAAATCTCGAATTCAATGGATCCGGTGTATGAACAAAGGCTGAGAGACGAGGTGATTTACCTCCATTCCCTGTGGCATCAAGGACCCCCAAGAGCCACCGCCACCGCCGGCGTGCGCCATCATCTGCCGGCCTCACAAGCAACTCAATTCAAGAAACAGAAAAAACCCATAAACAAAAATCGAAAAACCACCACAATTACCGCCTCCGGTTCTAGTTCAGAATGGCCGTGCCCCGCCGCTTCTCCTTCCACCACTGGCTGGCCTGCTTCTGAACCACAACTTCCCCCACCACCCGAACAACACTTGAAATTTGCCCAGAAGAAGGCCCTGAAAATCGTCCGTGAATTCCTTAATGTCGATGATTCTGATGCTATATACAGTAGCAGCGATGACGATGATGAATTGACCGATGAGCGCAGTTTTTTCGATAAGGTATTCAAGGAGGATACCGATCTGAGGGAGTATTATGAAAAGGGTTTCGCGAATGGAGAATTTAGCTGTTTGGTTTGTGGCGCTTTAGGGGGGAAGAAATCTTTGAAGAAGTTTAAGGGCTGTTTGGCTCTTGTGCAACATTCCATTGCGATTAACTCGAATAAAAGGAGAGCACACAGGGCTTTTGGACAAGCTGTTTGTAATGTTCTTGGTTGGGATCTTGATCGCCTCCCCGACATTGTTTCTATGCTGACTGAGGTATTATAATTTCTATATTCAGATTCTTTCTTTTTCTTTTTTTATCTGGCAACAACATTTTTACTCCTCAGACAAGGGGTACTCCGACCCTTTGGGTATGTTCGTTTCGGGCTTATAGTGGGCGTTGTAAATCCAAACTTTGAAGTCCTACAATTTCAAAATATTGATGAATAGTTAAGATGTATGTTTGTTATTGAATTTTGTAGGGTGGGACGGTGGTAAAGATAATTGATGTGATATTATTATACTATTTTGAGTGTGTTGGGAGAATTAAAAAAGGAGATGATATAAGTGTATTGAGAGAATAAAAGGTTGAGTAATAATAGATTATGAGGTAGAGTAGGATTAATAGGAATTCAAAATCCTTACTTTAAGTCTCAAAACAAATGGTGGTATGAGATTGTAAAGTCCAATGTCCGTTGGGATAGTCGCGAAATGAACATACCCGATTATAGTGGGCGTGGGAAATTTTGAACTTTTTCGGTCCTTTGATTTCAAAGTTCTAATAAAAAAGTTGATTATATGTTTGTTTTAAAATTTTATAGGGTATGATTATGTAGGATGAAGAAAAAGTTGATTGATTTGTATTATTATATTATTATTGTAATGATTGAATGAATGTGATGGGTTGGAAATTGTGTAAAAATTATTATTCTTATTATTATAATATAAGAGGGGTAAATAGGGTATAGGGTGTAGTAGTAGTATTACTGTATTAGAGGTGGATTATATAGGATTTCAAAATACATTGATTGAGTATTGAAATAAAGGGATATTTTGGATTGTAAAGTTCAAAGTCCGTCCCTGGTAGTCAGAAAACGAACATACCCTTGTAGACAAGGAGGAAAAAATACATAAATATTAAATAAACACTTACATATGGAAGATTACTTTTATTGCAGGGGAAATGTAGTAGTGACATTAAGGAAGGCTCCTCCATGTCTCTTGTCAATATTGATACTTTAGATGGTAAAAATGATGAAGCACTTCCTGAAATTTCGCCCCACGGTGATGAAGGAGATTTGGTATGTGCAGCTTTGAGACTGTTTTTAAGTGCTAGGAAATTTGTTTCTTAATTTTGTAGGTTGTGTTTTCAGAATTCAGCAATTCGTGCTACTGCTGATGCTGCTAAGAACTTGGAAGATTGTGCATTAGATGGGTTGACGATTGTGAGTATTCTTTTCTCGTAGTTTTATCTAGCTTCATATCATATAATGTTTTATTCACGTGATGAATGATTTGGGGAGCTTACACTTAACACAGACCTGTTTCTTGGTGCATCTGATTGTGACGGTGGTCGTTTCTTTCTTATTCATCTTGGAAGAGTTTCTTTCTTGTTTTTACTTTCTTGGGTTATATACTTATATTAGATAAAACTTGAGTAGTGTGCTCTGCGAATTTAAAGACAAATCTTAAATCATGCGACACCACTGTATTTCCTAATTGGCAAGAGACTTTCCTGGCCTACAAATATATATACTTAGTTATACAAATGATGAGAAATTCTGAAGCCTCTCTTAATGAAACGCCTGGTAAAATGTAATCGGAGATGTTAGGGTTGATTATGATGCAAGAGTTTTTGTTTTGTAATTGTTTGTTGTTTGCACAGACATCTTTAACATTTCCTAATGCTCACAAAAACTTGGAAAATCATTTAAACATTGTTAGTATCTTGAGCTGGCTCTAGATTGATCACCAGATTCAGTTAACTTGTTTAGCCTTGATTATAGCGTTGTATTCAGATTTTACAATCTTCACCTTTTCTCGTATTGAAGTTTACATTTTTTGCAGGGGAATAGTAGAGGTTATTATAAGGAGAGCTCCTCCATGGCTCTTGTCAACAATTTTGATTCTGTAAATAATGATACTTTAAAGAGTAAACTTGACGAAGCAGCCTCAGATAGTGGATGTACAGGATCTAGACTTTCGTTACATGGTGATGAAGGAGTTATGGTATGTACAACTTTGGGACTATTATAAGTGCAAGCTAGTGTTTTTTTTTTTTTTTTTAAATTCTTATTTTCTGTTTATATAGAATTCTATGACGTGTCCTAATGCTGGTAAGAACTTGGAAGATTGTGGTGTGGTGCTTACACAAAATGTCGAGGAGCGTGCATCAAATGGGTTGACAATTGTGAGTATCCTTGTTCGTTTTGTTTCCTTATGGTTTAATCTTGCATGATTGTCATAAATTGTAATTCGTGTGGTGAATCAAAACCGAAAGCGAATTCTTGATGCAGCTGATTGTGGCAGTATATAATCAGCTAATCTCATGTTGGCTCATATCTTTCTTAATACTCGTCTTAGAAGTGAATCTTGTTTTCACTTTTGCTAATATTTTGAGTTATTAGATAATATTTAAGTAGAAGTCCTGTGATTACTTTATTTTCCTAATTTGTGAAAGAATTTACTGCCTGACCAATATATATAGTCGGTTAACAGATGATGAAAATTCTTTAGCCTCTTTCTCTTAAAGCAACACCTGATTTTAGTTGGCGATGTTGTGTGGTTGTTCGGATGTGCAAGTTTATGTTATTTCTTAAAATAATTTGAGGGGAGTGAGTAAATTTGTAATGGTTTGTTTTTGGCACAGAATTCTTTAGCATTTCCTGATGCCGACGGAAACATGGAAAATCTTGGCATGTCGAATCGGGATGAGGGGGGAAGAGCCTGCATCACAGGGTTAACAATTTAGTTTTTGATTGACATCTTTTCTTCTATTCTATGATTCCTCGTAACTAGTTTTATCTTCTTGTCTGGTGAATGATTTTGGGAGCCAACTTCAAACACTGGCAATGAACAATCAACATATCTCATTACAACTCTTAGCTTTTTAATATTCTTCTTCTAGTCATATTTTTTTACTTTTTTATTGATATTTAGGTTGTAACTCAAGTTACACGTTGAATAACCATTTTCTATTTTTTGGTTAAGAAATAGAGATTTTATTATGAAAAAGTCTAGTATGTACGAAGTGCAATGTGCAATTCAATTGTATTCTTTAAAACATGCAAGAGATTAACTCTTATATTATTACAATAAAAAAGTACAAAGGGTTTGGGCTGGAACTTATAATTTTTTCATGTCGGGGGCACAATATTAAAATTTATTAATCTTGATTTTATAGGAAGTTCTTTTGTGTTTAAATTATTCCTGCTTCACTGTTTTTTTTTTCTTTCCAATAACAAATGGTGATTCATAATTTATCATATTGTGAGCTGTGGGATTGAGATTTGTAGCTATCATCAATTCGAATATCAGGAACCCTAAACCTATTTTCTCTCAAAAGCGCATAAATTGAATATGAATTTGACTGTATAAATTTGACTATAGCTAATACATCTTGTATAAAATTACTACTAATTTTTAAATTTCCAAACTCAATTTTTGCTACTGTTACTTTATTTTATAAATTAAATATCTTAATTCATGTAAATGTAAAATAGTAACACATGGGAAATAAAATTAAAAAGATCAAATATCTTAATTAATTTTTGTATGTTTATTCAATTTTGAATTTATTAAAATTTAAACTAAACATAAATACATAATCTAGTCAATAGAATCAAAATTTACTAAAATATATATTTAAATGCAGTGCACTTAATCTAAGTAAGAAAGAGAGCAATTTTAAGGAGTGCTTTATAAATAGTCCCCTCAAGATTTCTGTCTTTATTAAATAAGAATCCTGGATTCCCAAAATTGAAATAAAGTGGGTCAACTTTCGGTAAACCGATAAGTATTGGCAAAAAGATGTTCTGTTTGAGGGAATAGGATTAACACATTACACAAACAACTCCCATATATCTCTACTATATAATCCAAACATCACTCCTCTTGTTTCCTAATTCACCCACTGAATATTGAAGAAACACTGTCGCGAGCCGAAACTTGAGTGAACGCTACGAAACCTTAAAGCAATATAAATGGCAGGAATTTCTCAGGATTGGGAGCCGGTGGTGATCCGCAAGAAGGCAACCACCGCCGCCGCTCGGAAGGATGAGAAAGCTGTCAACGCCGCCCGCCGCTCGCCGCTCCGGAGCCGAGAATGAGACCGTCAAAAAGTGTGCGTAATTCCTCTTATGTTGAACATATCTTTGTATTTATGTGACCTACTTTTTCTTATTCCTTGTAAATTTGTTAAATACCCGCGCCCTTGGTGGAGGTTTAGTTTTGGTTATTTTAAATGTTATTTGAGGTAATTGTATGTAATCCGCTGGAAGACTGACCTTTGGATCCATTTATCTATTTTTCTGTGCTATCATATCATTTCTCATTTTATCTCAATCTTTTCACTAGGATTATGTTACGCATTTTGTTTGTGCCTTGAGAATATGGTATTTCTCTTTTTATGTAACAGAGAGCACCGATAAATAATTGCAATTTATTCTATTCTGGTTTAATTTGGCTGTGTCATTGTGTTAGTTGACTGGAATTATGCCTGGTTTTTGTTCGGTTAGGTCAAAGTTTAAGGGCCCGCTTGGTTGGGGGTAATGGAGGTGGGTAATGGGAATTACTTCTATTGATGTTACTTGGTAGGTTATACATTGTTAATGGGAATAGAAGTAAGCAATTGATTGTCCTCACCTACTCAACTCACCTTACATGATACTCATTGTTGATGTTATAACCAAGCAATAACAATGCAATCAATAACCAATAACCCTTAATGATTGACCCCTCAATGATACCCATTACCCCTGTGTTGTCTGTGTAACCTTTCCCTTGGTTATCATATTGGAGAATTAAAGTTCGAGAAATTTTGTTGTTGATCAACTGAATATGATACTTTCTATATTTTCTGCCTTGCTTAAAAGCCCTTTGAGAGAATACTGTAAGGTCATTTCTAGCAAAGATGAAAATAGGGTGGAGGTGATGCAGTTTGTTGCGAGGTAGTACATCTTTGGATGTGATAGCATTATTTCATTGTCTAGTTGTGAATTAACTTAATAAGGCTTAAGCTGAAGTTATTGCCACAGCGTAACTATACATGTTAATCGTTGTTCCGCAGTATAGTTTTTGAGATTTAATAGCAGAGGCCCATGCATTTTTAACTAGGGAAGATTTTATGCTGTATGGAAAATTTTCTCATTGGCCGTTTCTTAGTCTTTCTTTGTCATATACCTTTAAGGCTGAGCTCACTTAGCTGATCAAATATATAAATTTATATTATGGTGCAGCACAAGCGGGGACAAACAGAGCTGCTTCAAGCAGCACCTCCTTGAATACCAGGAAACTTGATGAGGACACAGAAAATCTCACTCGTGAGTTAGAACTTATGCGCTTGTTTTATTACATGCAGTTGAATTAGATACACATTTCTTTTTATGTGATGATTATACACATTGATTTAGATGCTCTGAGGTTTGTTGAATGCTCTCTATTTCTTATTTATATATTTTTCTGGAAACCTGCCCCATTCCCCTGTCTTAGAAAAGTAAGAATCTGGTCCATGCTCTCATTTATGTCTTAGTTCAGTAGTCGAGATATGATGCCCTTGAGATTAGGGGATGTTTGGTTAGTAGCTTTATAATTGGGGAATGGGAAACAAATGAAAAGTAAGTGTTTGGTACAATACTCAGTTGCTACAGTAACTTCATATCCATATCATAATAAAACTAAGGAATCCTCATTTTCATTATTAACCAAACAATGCAATTGTAAGGAGTTCACTGTTTTTTTTTCTTTCCAATAACAAATGGTGATTCATAATTTATCATATTGTGAGTTGTGGGATTGAGATTTGTAGCTATCATCAATTCGAATATCAGGAACCCTAAACCTATTTTCTCTCAAAAGCGCATAAATTGAATATGAATTTGACTGAATATGAATTTGACTATAGCTAATACATCTTGTATAAAATTACTATTAATTTTTAAATTTCCAAACTCAATTTTTGCTACTTTTACTTTATTTTATAAATTAAATATCTTAATTCATGGTAAATGTAAAATAGTAACACATGGGAAATAAAATTAAAAAGATCAAATATCTTAATTAATTTTTGTATGTTTATTCAATTTTGAATTTATTAAAATTTAAACTAAACATAAATACATAATCTAGTCAATAGAATCAAAATTTACTAAAATGTATATTTAAATGCAGTGCACTTAATCTAAGTAAGAAAGAGAGCAATTTTAGGGAGTGCTTTATAAATAGTCCCCTCAAGATTTCTGTCTTTATTAAATAAGAATCCTGGATTCCCAAAAATGAAATAAAGTGGGTCAACTTTCGGTAAACCGATAAGTATTGGCAAAAAGATGTTCTGTTTGAGGGAATAGGATTAACACATTACACAAACAACTCCCATATATCTCTACTATATAATCCAAACATCACTCCTCTTGTTTCCTAATTCACCCACTGAATATTGAAGAAACACTGTCATGAGCGAAAATTGAGTGAACGCTACGAAACCTTAAAGCAGTATAAATGGCAGGAATTTCTCAGGATTGGGAGCCGGTGGTGATCAGCAAGAAGGCAACCACCGCCGCCGCTCGGAAGGATGAGAAAGCTGTCAACTCCCGCCCGCCGCTCCGGAACCGAGAATGAGACCGTCAAAAAGTGTGCGTAATTCCTCTTATGTTGAACATATCTTTGTATTTATGTGACCTACTTTTTCTCATTCCTTGTAAATTTGTTAAATATGCTCCCTTGGTGGAGGTTTAGTTTTGGTTATTTTAAATGTTATTTGAGGTAATTGTATGTAATCCGCTGGAAGACTGACCTTTGGATCCATTTATCTATTTTTCTATGCTATCATATCATTTCTCATTTTATCTCAATCTTTTCACTAGGATTATGTTACACATTTTGTTTGTGCCTTGAGAATATGGTATTTCTCTTTTTATGTAACAGAGAGCACCGATAAATAATTGCAATTTATTCTATTCTGGTTTAATTTGGCTGTGTCATTGTGTTAGTTGACTGGAATTATGCCTGGTTTTTGTTCGGTTAGGTCAAAGTTTAATGGCCCGCTTGGTTGGGGGGTAATGGAGGTGGGTAATGGGAATTACTTCTATTGATGTTACTTGGTAGGTTATACATTGGTAATGGGAATAGAAGTAAGCAATTGATTGTCCTCACCTACTCAACTCACCTCACATGATACTCATTGTTGATGTTGTAACCAAGCAATAACAATGCAATCAATAACCAATAACCCTTAATGATTGACCCCTCAATGATACTCATTACCTCTGTGTTGTCTGTGTAACCTTTCCCTTGGTTATCATATTGGAGAATTAAAGTTAATATGATACTTTCTATATTTTCTGCCTTGCTTAAAAGCCCTTTGAGAGAATACTGTAAAGTCATTTCTAGCAAAGATGAAAATAGGGTGGAGGTGATGCAGTTTGTTGCGAGGTAGTACATCTTTGGATGTGATAACATTATTTCATTGTCTAGTTGTGAATTAACTTAATAATGCTTAAGCTGAAGTTATTGCCACAGCGTAACTATACATGTTAATCGTTGTTCCGCAGTATAGTTTTTGAGATTTAATAGCAGAGGCCCATGCATTTTTAACTAGGGAAGATTTTATGCTGTATGGAAAATTTTCTCATTGGCCGTTTCTTAGTCTTTCTTTGTCAAATACCTTTAAGGCTGAGCTCACTTAGCTGATCAAATTTATAAATTTATATTATGGTGCAGCACAAGCGGGGACAAACAGAGCTGCTTCAAGCAGCACCTCCTTTTAATACGAGGAAACTTGATGAGGACACAGAAAATCTCACTCGTGAGTTAGAACTTATGTGCTTGTTTTATTACATGCAGTTGAATTAGATACACATTTCTTTTTATGTGATGATTATACACATTGATTTAGATGCTCTGAGGTTTGTTGAATGCTCTCTATTTCTTATTTATATATTTTTCTGGAAACCTGCCCCATTCCCCTGACTTAGAAAAGTAAGAATCTGGTCCATGCTCTCATTTATGTCTTAGTTCAGTAGTCGAGATATGATGCCCTTGAGATAAGGGGATGTTTGGTTAGAGCTTTATAATTGGGGAATGGGAAACAAATGAAAAGTAAGTGTTTGGTACAATACTCAGTTGCTACAGTAACTTCATATCTATATCATAATAAAACTAAGGAATCCTCATTTTCATTATTAACCAAACAATGCAATTGTAAGGAGTCACCTTTAATCATTCTCAGTACTATCATTACCTTTCTTATGATCATTCCATATAAGAAATCGATCAGCCACTAATTTTTTTTATCTTAACTACTAATCTTATTGTCTCCAAAATGGAACCATAAATATTTTGAACCACCATCTGCCATCATGTCATCTCATATCTGTTTATTTAAGGATTTCGTAAAAAGCATGTTTATCGCATGCCAGTCCAAGATGAAATTGGTTAAGTCTCTGTGGGTTAGACTATATTATACTTTCAATGTCTTCAGGACTTAATCAATAAAGTGTAAATGAGAATGTGTATGATATAAACTATTACTTAGCATTTCGGGGAGCTGAATGCAGTCTGCTTTCTGGTGGAGAGTTAAATACCTAACCACCAACGTGCATGATACAGATATAAATGTATACGCAGTTTAGTTATATTACATTTACATAGTACTGTAGTAGGAGGAAAGGGTATTCCGCTTGAGCACCTTACCTGGGTGGATCCCGATGAGTGGCTGTAGCGCTCCGAGTTGTATTGAGATGTTTGATGTCATGTGGTTCTTATTAGTCTTCCTGCTTGATACGGTAGGTAAAGTGCCAAATACTGGGGACTATTGAGGGACATAGTTATATACTAGCTCATGATATTTTTCATATGAGTTGCGGCAAACTATTCTTGACTTTAACCAATTTAAATTTTAGGTAGTTTGGGTAAACTACCAAACAAACCCAAGGTTTGTTCAAATTACCCAATGAGCCTTGAGGTTTCCCAAATTACCAAACGTCGAACATCGTGGTTTGGGTAAATAATCAGGGCTTGTTTGGTTGTGGCAAGCCTCATGGTTCTTTTTGTAATTACCCAAACAATGGAGTTCATTTGGTAATTTATCCGAGCAATGAGATTTATTTGGTAACTTGGACAAACCTCGAGCGAGGAATTGTAAATTACCGTTAAAACTTTAAGACTTGGTCTATTTTATTGTGTTATTTTTTATATGAAGTGTAGATTTAGGCTCTGTAAGGAAATTCTGCTTACTCAAAACTGTTTAAAATTTTATTTTTAATGCCTGGTGTAGTTTTCTTAGTTTACTGAATTTTTGGCTATCAATGATCTATTGTGCCGACAGTTGACATTCAATTTGGTGGTTTAGAACAAGATAAAGTGACACCGTGGTGTTTAGTAGTTTGTAGGGATATGCTCTCATGTGATTTTGTAGGGTGTTTCATTCAAACCATAAATGTGATTTTTATTTTTGTGGCTGATTGAAGTATAATTAAATGAGATATTAATAATGCGTCTTGTGGTCATATGATATGTAGTAAATCTTATGTCATGGAATTAAACATCTGATTTTCTTGTATAACAGCAAATTTGATTGTCATATGACTGCTGTCTACTGTTTAATTGTTTGTACTATGTATGTGACAGATGATAAGGTTCCAACTGAACTTAAGAAGGCAATCATGCAGGCTCGAATGGATAAGAAACTTACGCAAGCTCAAGTTGCTCAGGTTTGATTCCGTATCTTTCTCGTTCCTATCATCCCATCCCATGTTCCAATATATATCTGCAAATATTTGCTTTATTAACAAGTTGGCAATGATTGCAGCTGATAAATGAGAAACCCCAGACCATACAGGAGTATGAATAAGGAAAAACAATTCCCAATCAGCAGAACATCTCCAAACTGGAGAGGGCTCTTGGTGCAAAACTGCGTGGAAAGAAATAAACAAGCAGCCAGCCTCGACTTGTAAAAGTGGTGGGTTTTTGCGTTTAATATTTTGGCCACTCATGTAAGAAAGAATTTGGTTGTTCTATCACCTAGATACAAGTATCCCTGGATCCGATGCTTATAATACTTGAGTGGTTCGATTATTACGTCTTCTGTGCTTGGTTATATGGCAATAGACTGCGAGTCGAACGTGAATGGATTAAATCATTAAGTATTTCCCCCTCTTTTTTAATATTCCTAGCGAAAGTTTCTTTACTTCATTAAAGTTTAATCACTGGAAAGAAATAGACTGCATTTTTTTGGTTGGCGATGCTAAATTTGGCTCTTTTTAAAGAAAAGGAGAAAGAGATAATGTGAGACTTCTCTGGCCTATATATTCCTTTCTATTTTACTGTGTGGGACAATGGTCGAAAGGGAAACGTATTGAAAATAAATCTTTATGTAACTAAAAGGAATTAAGTTCAAAATAAGATCCTATAGGTATTATTATGAATATCTCAAATTTAGTGAATTCACTGTTAATTGTTAAAAACAAACATATGTATCTTATCCACTATAATGACAGAAAGTGTCAACAATCCACCATTTTCCAAAGCACCAAAGTCCTCCTTTACAATCATTACATATAGGACCATGTATGTGGTATACTCATAAATCTCAAATGGGGTAGCATGAAATTAGGTTAGACCTGAAGCACAGTATTTGGAAGCATCACATAAATAAGGTTTTTTAGTTACTCGCAGGCCAGTTTGGTGCCGAAACTGGTCAAGCAAATAGCGAAGTCGAGGAATGGTGACAAAGGGTACCGATAATCCATAGTGAAAGTATCATCTCCAACCTGCTTCATCAGCCTTGGTTGTACCATGTGCAGCAACCATTTGAAAATTTTTTTAACAGTGATGCGGCCATGGAAGTTTAGGCACCAACATTCCAAGTGTTGATGCCATCTTGCCGCTTTGTTTTTCAAAACAACCGACGTGCTCTTCTTTTTCAGATCATCATCTTCATTATGATGGGGGAATGTAAGTGAGCAGACCATCCTCCTTGGACCTCTTGATTTCAAGAGATTAAATTTGTAGGAGAGATGGCCAAGTTTGAAGTTACCAGCTGGGACTTGGGGGCTTATTTGCTTGTTTGCAACACGACGCCTGCTTGATGCCTGTGGGGTGCTTCGCTATCGTATATCCTGAAATTTGCACCCAGGAAATCGGACCTGCCATAACAAGCAATAATGATATCACCCTCTTTCTTGCATAATCATATGTTTGAACCTTATTCAGCACTTCTAATAACAAGTGCAACAGCATCAACTCCTTATATAAAGCAAACAAGCTTGTTTCACTGTGAGATGGTTAACTCAAATACTTATTTCAACATACACTAACTACTATCTTTATATAAAGCACCTTCTAAAAGCTCAGGGAGCAGCACACATGTTAACAAGATAAACCAGTAATTTTACTCATATTGAAAATTAAATTCTTATGGTCTCTATTATCTTGAGTTTCCACCAAAGCAAGGTGAACATTGGCTTTCCAAGATTTAGTCAATAGAAATCTTTACCTTAATTTTCCTACAAAGGATTTACTTCCTTGAGATAGATCACGCGAATCCAATGATATAATGTACTCAGTGTGGGCACCACTTCTGTATCTTCGTGCTGCTAGAAGAAGCTTACCTTGGTCCGTTAGTGCTGAGATAGAAACCAATCAAACATCAGCTCTAAAATTATATCCGTACAAATCTTAGGTCCTGAATATAACTAAGCACAACCTATCGGATTTGTTTCTAATAGATTCAACTCATTTAGAGCCAGAATTAGTTTATGCTGCAAAGCATTTTAGCATTAAAACAATACAGAGTATAAATGACGTAATAACTAGCACGTTGATGGAAAAAAAAAAAAAAAAAAAAGAGAACGCCACATAATTCAGTGAACAAAAATCAAATAACATTGTGATGGGAAACAACTCAAAAGTTTGGAAGATAACACGATGAAAAGTTGACTTGGTGTAATTAAAATAACTTTGTACAAAACATGAGTTCTTGAATCGGTAAATGTGAGATAGACGAAAGGACTTGAAATGATATTAGAAAAACAACCCCATTCAGTTGAATTGCATCATGTTGGGTTCAATTAATAAAAAACGTTCACATAAAGTTTTAAAATGATGTACGGAGAAAATATTCCTACATATAGTGCCATTATATCAGATTTAAAATTAATTATATTCAACACAAAGTTTGAAATTGATGGAGATGGAAAAACTAGATAGAAATTATTATTACATCTAGTGTGATTGTATCTCTGAGTCATGCAATATCCAACAAATTCATAAATGAAGCTTAGTGAATGCATGCATCGAATGTTGATGAATGAGTTGTAATACAATAGCTTAACTTGATATTTTCTATACCCAGATTTATTTAGATAAAGTATTGATTATTAGCATTAAAATTAGTTTTGCCAGCATATTCACCCAAAAACTATTGGCAAGCAAAGTATGGATGAGCAATAATAATTGAAATCCGTGTGTCTACTCACATGGTGAGGAAGAAAGATAGAGGTAAAATGCAGCATTCTTCTTGTCACGTTTTATAAGACATTGGACGGGAGAGTCACTAGGCGTCCTTGGTAATTATAAAAAAATAATAATGATTGATTGATTGGATTGATTTTGAGTAAATAATTGGAGAAAATAAAAGAAAGGAAAACCTTTTTTAGGGAAGAAGGAAATGTGATTTTGGGAGGATTTTTTAATTCCGCCTTGCGGACGGCGTCCTTGGTGGCGTCTCTCCAGCGCTTACAGACGCAGGCGCATGCGACGACGTTTTGGCGGTGTGGCCATTTGTCGTCCCTCGCTTTTACGCGTTCAATTATTTCGGCCAGCAACTCCGGCAACATACCCGCCCATGAAACCACCCTTTTCCCATTATCTAATTCTGATTCTGATTCTGATTCGCAAATTGATTCCGAAACCATCTTTTCATTGACATGCCCTTTCCCACCTACACAAATCATGGATCCACAATTAAAACAACACACTTGTCACAAATTCACATAATTTCCAACACTACTTCCACGCTTTTTCTACGCTACACATCCTTCTCTTTATTATACTTTTTCTAATTATTAATAAAAAAATTTAAGGTTATGTCTTGTATGCACTGTGCACTCATAATTGCATTTAAAAAACGTGCTACTTATTATACTGAAAAGTACAATTTATTTACACTGAAGCATTCGACTATTAATATAGAAAAATAGTTGCACGATTAAGTGTAAATAAATTGCACTTTTTAATATAACAAGTTGCACGTTTCTAAAATGCATTATGAGTGGTGCACCTGACCCACTCTAAATTTAAACCTTTTTTTGGGAAAATTACTCTGGGGTTCAAAATTTTTGGGAAAATTACTCTGAGGTACAATGTGCAAAAACAATTTTGCACTTTAGTTCAAACTTGAACTAAAGTGCAAAATTGTTTTTGCACATTGTACATCAGAGTAATTTTTCCAAAAAATTTGTACCTTAGAGTGAGGATCCCTATTCTTTTTAGGACAAACACTCTGGTTATTCGAAACCGACACGGAGATATGAATGTTTTAAAATTTTAGGGTGCGATTCTTCAAGAGGTGCAATTCTTCAAAAATACAATATACGTCTATTTATTTATATTCTATTAATATATTATACCTGTAAAATGTATAAAAAAAATTATCAAATTAAGAACAAAATAGCAATTCAAAATTTCAAATCAAATACCATCAAATTAACAAAATATATTACTCGCCTTCTGTTATGCTACAAAAATAGGAAAAGAAGCAGAGAAGCGCTTCAACTATGTATCCAGATGTCCATTTATTTGGTTTAGTACGGGATTTAATTTACTTGTACTGTGTTACAATTTTGCACTCAAACTTTTAAATATTTAGAAAAAAAAACTAAAATTATCCAAAATGTACCTAATTAGTGTGTCCTATTTTTTTATTTTTTTTACAGATACGTCAGGTAACTATTGGGTGTGAATCCAATGCAAATTGCACCCGCACCCTGCTCGTATATGATAATGTGTAGTAGTAATTTTTGAAGAATCTATGTATCATAGCTTACCGTGTAAAACTAGATTCATATTAATAGTATCTATATATAATTGTTATAATATTAATATATAAGTTTAATAAAATTAATTTTATATTGTGAATATTACCGTAGACTAACTACTCTCTCCGTCCCAGACCAGTTTTTCACAGTTGACTTTTACACGCGTTCTTATGATCGAGTTTTGTATTAGTAATTGAAATGATAAAGTGACTTTTAAGGAGGGGTGTGATAGATGAAGTGTTCATTTATCATACCCTCTTTAAAAGTTACTTTATCATTTCAATTCAATTACTACCTGTAAAAATACGTTTAAAAGTCAACTGTGAAAACTGATATGGGAGTAGGCCTAGTGTAAAAATTTTCATGTATGAAAATCTATAAAATTGTCTTAAATCAACCATTTACACCCTAAACATTAAATAATGAACCCTAAATTATGACCTATTCGGGACGGGTGAACCATGAATCACTTGGGTCGAGTGAACCATGAACCACTCAATTTTGTCCTACCTTCACCAATTACAAAATTTGGTTGTAAATTAAAGTTTTTTCATGTATGAAAATTTTCATACTAGACTTTGTCATAAAACTATTGTCAGATTATGTGTTAATTACCGCATATTGCCTAAAGTGATTTTTCTATAGGCTACATTTGTTTTGAAATTTAAATAGGCAGAGGAAGTCGTGATTTTAAAATTTTATTTATTTTAAAATCTTAGTGAATAGAATACTAAAATTATGTACTCTCGAAATAAGCTTCACACTTTAGAGTTCACATATTTTAGAAAAAATAGAGTAATAAGTGGGATTTTGAAGGGTAATTTTGTAAATCTTATGTATAAAGTAAAAGAATTGATCGATTATGTGTGTATGTGTGTGGTCAAAAGTAATCACATTTTATGTAATATTATGAATAGGGGTAATTGCAATCTACTCTACATTTTGGGGGAGTAATAGCAACCCAATACATTCAACCAAAAAAATAGCAATGTAGTCTATATTTTAGATGATCAAATACCATATTTACCCTTTGAATTTAATTGGGATTTTTGTGTGTGTTTTATTGGTTAATAAAAAAAATGTCAAATCACTCCTAATCATCAATCTAAATCAACTTTAATTCCCCCAAATACAATCACATACAACTTTAATTCAAATTTCAAATACAATCACAATATATTCCCCCACACACACACACACACACAATTTTTAATACATATTGTACTCTATCAAAAAAAAAAAAAAAGGCCAACATATTGAAGAATTTTTCCGGTGAAGAATCGTGTTTCAGGCGGAGAATCGTGTTTCCCGCGGAGAACCGTGTCAAGATATTGAAGAATCGTGTTTCCGGACGAAAAAGCTCAGTACTAAAAACAAAAAACTATGTACATGATCCGTGTTTCCGGCGAAGATTGTATGTGAATGTTTTTTTTCCGGCGGTGTGGCGGAGGTGGCGACGGTTAGAGAGGATATGGAGGCCCCACCACTTTATTTCCAAACAATTTCTTCTCGTAATCTTTTTCATTCCCCCATTTTACTCTACTTTATCTCTCTCTCCCATCCTAAATTTTCTCTCACCATAACCACCACAAATCTCTTTTGTGTATTATTTCGGTAAGTTTTTCTTTCTTGTTGGTCAGTATCACCCTCTGTGTGTTTATATTTTGTGAGCGATGATTGACACTGATGTAAGATGAGAAATGTGGAGGTTGTTTCTATGTATAAACTGGAAGCGAAAATTGAAAAAAAAATCATTGTTTTGGTTTTGTTATTGGTTTGTATATTATTTCTTATTCTGTTTTGTGACTTTGGGATATTGAGCTTTTTGGTAATTTCTGATTTTGGTGATTTTTGGGTAGTTTTTGTTAATTTTTATGGTACCTGAGCTTTGGTGATTTTTGTAATGTGATGTCTGGAGTTTTGTTGATTTTTTTGATAGTTTTTGATGATTCTGCAGTGGAGAAGATACAGTGGAATTAATGATTTTGCCGTGTGAAGATTCAAATTGATTATGTGTGTACATATGCAATTTTCTACGCATGTATTGTAATTTTTTTACGTGTGTATGCAATATTTTACTCGTGTATGCAATTTTTGTTAGTATATGTAATGTCTTTTCATTACATGCAATGTAATTTAAGTATATATGCAATGTAATTTTAATATATGCAATTCTTTTAATATACAATGAGTATTTATAGGTATATGCATTTTTTATTCTATCATTATTAAAAAGAAAAAGTAATTATATTTTTAAAAAAAAATTGTAAAATGTTTTCAAATTTTTCCTATAATAAAATGTAAAATTTAAAAAAAAATACACAAAAATTACAATATCATTTTCAAATATAAAAAATAAAAGAATTATTTTTATTATTGCAATTACCAATTTTGGAAAAATTTTGTGAATGTAATCCTTTTTTATATAATTTTTAATAAATCTATCTATATACATAACATAAAATATAGAAAGCAAAAACATACAAAATAATTTGTTAAAAAGAAAATAAAACATAAAGTATTACATGTTGATGGGGCACTACTTTTTCAGATTGATTGGACGTGTACTTTATTGAAAAGGTAACAGATTGATGGGACGTGTACTTCATTGAAAAGGAAAAAGGAAGAAGGAAGAATGAAATAAACAAAATGAAAAAACAGGAAAATAAAAAATAAATAAGGGCATAATAGGCTAGTCACATGTCTCAAAAAGGTGTTTTGTACCCCAATGCTATTTTTTATTTTGGAGTGTACTTATTAGCTTTTTCCCCTGTGAATATTGTAAGAATGAATTTTTTTGAAGAACTTTCTACGCGTAGAGTGTGAAGTTTATTGCGGTTCGATTTTCCAGTTTCACTTTTCGTATTTCATTGGTGTTTCATTCCTTTTGAATTTTTAACATATAGACCCAGGATATGGTGGTCCGTTGGATATTTTTTATTATTCCATGTGTCATCCATCCACCCTATGTAATATAAAGTGAAACACCAATTATAGAATAGGTGATCCCATTCCAGTTTATTGTGGAATGAATGAAAAAAGAAGTTTATTAGGGGACAGAGGGAGTATTTATTTTGAGATATTAATAGTATTTAAATTTATAACAAATTAATATTTAGTAGTAAATAAATTATTGATGTTTAATTATTAACTTTTATATTGGATGAGTAAAAAGTAGGAGAGATAATGAGTGAGTAAGATAAAATGAAAATGTGATTATGCTAAATTTAAATTTGTGAAAATATATTTATAGAGTATATTTATATTTCATAAAGATGAATGTGAAAACCAAATGTAAAAACCTCCAACTAAAATAGGATGTGTATCTTAAAATTTAAAATACATCCGAGGGGCTCTCAAAATAAACATACCATTAAGTGATTCCTAAAAGGGTGGTGTTAAAAGGTCCAAAAATTGGACATCATTCAAAATTTACCAAACACCTCTTCTTAACATAAAAATGAGTGTGAATGCATTTGAGAATTTTTTATTTTTTTAAAATTTATTTATGTGTCTTCAGTTATATTTTCAAGTCATACCACTGTACAAATTCCAAGCTTTGACATTTATTGGCTGTCAAAAAAAAAAAAAAAAAATTTAACATTTATTAGCACTCTTCTTAATTTTTTATATTTATTAACGTATTCTTTTCTTTCTTATTTTGTGAAAGAAAAATTAACTGATGAAAATATAAATATAAACTAATTCAAAATTAAATTATTTTATCTTCTTCTATATCGTTGTCATTGCTATCGCAATGCCACCGTTGTTACACTAATTTTCTCTCTATCTAATTTTCACTTTGTTGGCATCAACTCCATTGATTTGCCTCTGAAAATCTTGCAATTCTTGATTTTAAAATTACCACCTTTGTCCGTCTAATTTTCGGTCACCTACCGCTCACCCAATACAGTTTGAGGTAGATTGGCTGGTGTATAAAAATTCCTTAAGGGAATGTTCGATCAGCAAGCCGAGACAATAATTGCTTTACTCAAGATTTTCATTTCAATTTTTTTCTTTAAGATTAAGGGGTATTTTGAAACAGTTATAACAACTTTCAAAAGTACTTATTTTCAAAGTTTCCTCTCACAACTTTTAAAAATAAGTGCTTCTGGAAGCTGTTTTAAGTGTTTCAAAACACACCATAATTTACATTAGTTTGTTCAATCTTCTTACTCGTTCCAACATTAATTAGATTATCAATTTACATAAAATGAGATGATACAAGAAGCATCCAGTGATTTATTTATAAACACGCACGAAAATGCTCCATTGTTATATTTATATTCTTTCTTTAGGAGGAATTCACTGAGTCAATTGTACCACACTCAACCCTACTGTTTTAGGTCATATAATGACCTTCGTAGTTTAATATTTTACATATTACAATTTTCACCAATCCTCATCTGGGAAATCTTAAACCCTTCAGGGATTTTCATATAAATATACAATTACAACATCTATTACGTGCATTTTTTTATTTCATATTTGTTACAAGAGATATTGAGTATTTCAAACCGCTTCTTTTTCCAAATCCTAACCCCATAATGAGCTATGAGATCTTGTTTCATGCTCCATTGACCCTCCACAGGTAGCCAAGGACAGTATCTCGTGCCCTCAATACAACCCTTGGGCTCATAGAAAATATTCGGGAAATCTTTCTCCACATGGCCAAGGCGACCACAAATACAAAAGTCAAATCATTTGTAGCAAAATAGAATTAAAGGCGTAGACCCTCCTATTTTGAGTGTGGTTCCCCTACACAGAGGTTTGGATGTGTCCATAAAACCCTAATTCTTAGGCAGCACCCCAGCCTATTTCGTGAACTCTAGATCTTCAACACTCTCCCCAGCCTTCCCCCAATACTCTCTCCAGTTGATCTGGTCATGAATCTTAATTGCAGCCCATGGATATGGATCCAAAAAGGAACCATATTAAGCATTAGGCCTTCCGGACCTTCAAACATATCCCGATTCATAAACACTATCCATTGCTTCTTATGAAGGTATTTTATCACCAAATTTAAAGATAAACCATACCATTCCTTATGAACACCACCTTTAGAGAAGATGGCAGGTATCCTATGCATTTCATTATCGCCGTGGTCCAATGACCTTTCTCATAACAAATCTACCAACAAAGTGTCGATCAAAGAAATTTTTTCTCAAAGTTAGAAAAGGTTGTCCGCCATTGAAATATTTTGAAAGATATTAATATACACGTGGAAACCAACAAAGATACGACAATCAAATTACATTAAAAGATCAATCCCAATGGATGAGCGGGAAAAGCCAACAACGACTAGGGTTGACGCACGTGGCGGACATGGACTCTCACTAGGAGCTCTTCGGAACCCTTGAAGAGGCGTGAAATCTTGCAAATCATTTAAAAAATACATTGAGATTATTTGAAATGCTCACCTTTCGTTACAATCTACGTTTTATATACAATTCTTTATTTGAAATGCACTATGTCTTCGGTTCACTTAAATGTTGAGACATTTTGATGTTTCGAAGCCAGAAGATGAAAATGCTCCCAACTTCACTCTTCACCTAATTGATATTCACTTCTTATAATCTACGTATGTGATCAATTGAAATCGTTCACACTTGAAATGCTTGAAATAAGCATTACCGTAAAATTCAAATCTATCTGTTTCAAAAAAAAAAAAAAATCAAATCTATCAATCACACAACCAATGCACTAACGTAAAATCCTCCTACAAAATACCACAAGACCATCTCATATGAAGACATCAAATTTATAATTTTAAAGAAAAAATCTATCAAACGAAATTAATAAACAACATATATTTAATTTATATTTTTTGACATTGTACCTTCTAACACAAAACTTGTCTTACTTTACTGTTTCTTTTGCAATAAAGAGGATGAGTAGAAGACATACTCTCCAAGTTACTTCCAAGACAAATACTCATATCTGCAAGATGGAATCAAACTCCCCACTCCACTAACTTACCATAATATAAAAAACAACAAAAAAGTTAAAATGGTACCAACATAGAATCTAAACTTTCATACTCCAGTCAAAGATAGCAATGTTTATAATAATGAGTTAAATCGCAAATCCAGAAAAACATAAAAGTTGGCAGTCAGAAGTTTTTATCGTCAAAATAAAAGAGTGGCATGGTAATGCTAAGGTCAAACGAAGACACTAAAACCCCAACCGAGCAAGTTGTGAGCCTGCATTTTTTTTTTCTTATGCTTTTTTAGATAAAGAAAGGAACTTTTCACAGTCCTTGGCTCCAATTTTTTTAAATGTATTTACGAGTGTGGTGATAAAGTTGGCCAAGTTTTTTCTGAAATCCTTGGAGCAGCTTGTGTCACCCTCGTCAACATCCTGAACACCCCCTTTAACAAGACACCCCACCTGAGCTCCATCCAAGTAGGCTTCACACGACACCAGGATTTCTCGTGCGTACTTATAGAAATGGCCAACCACAAATGGCTCGAAATACTACAAGAATAACAGAAAACAGCATTAGAATAAATTTAAGGCAAAATACGTGTAACCAACAGATACATGGTGTGGCTGGTGTGTATTTTTATAAGGTATTAGCTACTGCACTAAATCGTATTTCTATTAAAAAGTACTCCCTCTCTCCCGGTATATTTGTCCCACTTCTTTTTGTTGAATTGTTTAAGGAATAATATTAAAATAATAGATAGTGGGCTTTAATAGTATTTAATAGATGAAAAGTGAAGATATTTGGGGAGTTAGGATGAAAAGTGAGGGGAATAATATTAACATAATAGTTAGTGGAGTGCTACTTTTTCCTTTTATGGACTGAGACAAATATAGTGGGACGTCCATAAAAGGAAAGTGGAACAAATATAGTGGGACGTCCACATAGGGTGTCCATGGCAACTGGTGCACCCAAGTGTTACCTTAAATTTATTGCCCCTCAAGATATCTTTACTTGCCACGGGCACCCTATGTGGCGAGCTTTGAAATGAGTGTTTTCTATGATCATCGAAATTAGGATTTAAATTTATGGTGTGTAGAATTTAGGGATGGTAATGGGGCCCCATCACACTGTGGGTCAAGGGGCGGGGCGGGGCAAGACGACCCATCCTAAGATTACATTTTTATCATATTAACACGCGGTGTATTTTAAAATATTTAACATAAAACTTAGGTTTCAATTGAAAAAATAAATAAATGATATTAGTAGCAACCTTATAGATTTATTTTTAAATATTTAGTTGCAATATCATATTATATTCCATATTATATTTTATCGTTAATATACACTATTTATATACATCATAAATGTAAGAACTTAGGAACAGGGCAGGCGGGTCAGACTGCCATCCCTAGTTCAAGGAGTGCATTTCCACATAAACAATCAAAGCAATCACACCACTGCTTATGATGATTTGAGTTTTAATTTGATTAGCACAAGTAAACGGCTAATCAGCTCATTCTTAATTCTACTTACGCAGAAAGAGTAATCATGTCATCTTACCTTTGGAGGCCTTCTCATATTGTACACCATCGTTTGCAGGGAAAGCATGAAGGTACTCTCATTGTATCTTAAAGATGCCTCCTCACCAGCTTTTGTGCCACTCGAGTTTGCAAATCCAGGCTCATTAAAATAGGGCTTGACATTCAAAATCAATCCTTGGATAGAGACCAGAACTTGTAACATAGTTGAAACACCTGGGATCCACTTCTCCTTGCCGTTACCACCCCAAGTGTTGAGAAGGCTCAGGCATACTTTTCCACAGTTGTACAAGTTGGGATTTATTCGAACCCCGCCAGAATGGTAATGAACTAGCTGTTTAGAATAGAATAAAGTAATCGAGCCTCAAATAAAGAACAAATATCTGAAACAGCCCATGTTACTATAAAGAAAAACTTACCGGTGGAACATTGGGATAACTGCTGGGGAAGTTGACATCAAAGAAAAAGAGACCATCATGATAAGGAGTTCCCTCTGCCCCTACAATCACCGCTCTCAAAAGGTCCATTCTTGACTCATAGACCCTCACAAATATATTATCTGTTGGGTAACGACACAAAATGCATGGTGAAAGTCACTTCAAAGATGTCAACAATAATCAGCAAGAAATTAGGAGTAAAATAGTACAGAGTGACTGGATATGAAGATGATGTACAGTAGCATAGTACAAATGCCTCCAACACGGGCACAATTATCAACTCATAAGGCAACCTCTTTTTCCCATATACGAATAAAGTTTAACAGAATGAAAAGAAATCTGCAGTATCGGGTGCATAATTTTTTAAAAAGTTACCAGGTAAATCTTTTTCCAAAATCCTCCATTCTTCCTGTATTCTCTTGGACCAATTCTTTGGCGGCTGTACCAAACAAAAATAATGAGAAAAATGCATAATTTGCTACTGCACTTCATTTCTAAATTCTTGACACCTGCAATTGCATTTTTATTAACTTTTGACCATTCATCTACAATCAGGAGGCAAAATCCGAAGGAAAGAAAGGTTGCAGGAGCCAGGGGCAAAAGTTAATAGAAAAAGAAATGCAGGGGAAAATAAATAGAAGCTAAAGAGTATGGGAAAACTGAAAGTGCAGGGTAAGTCTTTTCCAGGTTGATTGTTTTAAAAAGAGTGCATGTTAAGAAAGTTAGAGAAGAGAAAGGAGATGCACTCACCCGTTTAGCAGAAGAACCGCCTTTTGAGTAGTGATGATCGGAAAAATCTTCAACAGTATCAAATTTATTGAAAAGGTCAAGCTTTTGGAGAGTCACATCCACATTTCTTTGCTCCACCCTGGCAGGAGTTTTACCCTTTTGAATACAACTATAATCTACTGATACAGGGGCGCGAATGCACTTCCATTCGTAAGAGATGCAGAAGTAGAAGGCATGCTCGAAGTTGTATAGGCATAGCTACTGGAAATATTAGCATTACTCGGAAGAGTTTTACTCAATAACCTAGGAGACCTACGCTTTTCAAAATGCTGCGAAGATTTATTCTCAGGAGTATGAGGCATAGAACCATCAGAGGGCTGTGAAGTCATTTGTCTCTTAAGACTCCCACCATCTTCTGACAACTTAGAAGCTTGTTTCCGTTTAAGCGGGCGACCTACCTTTGAAGTCTTAATCTGAAAGTGATTTTCATGAGAGATACTAGCACTATTCAAGTTGATTTGTGAACTTTGAAGTAGCTTTCCTTTGCCATTTCTTCCCATATTCCCATTGATATGGGCAGTAGCGCCATCATCTTCTTCCAGGTCAATATCTATTATTTCTGGAAAACGATCCTCTTCCAGGTCAAGATCTATTATTTCATGATGGATTACCTTTGACAAATTTGGAAATATGAAGATTAAAATTGTATTTACATAACTTTCAGAAAATCATTAACAGAAAAAAGAAGAAAATGAATTCAATTTAAAAACCTTTGAAAGCCTCCACATATTAAGCTGTTTACCAATGACTTACAACATTTAGGTGTAAAGCAGAGGAGGAATTTTTTTGGGAAGAGAAGGGAACTTGGGTACATAATTTTTATCTAAGCGCAGTACGGATCATTCAGCAAAAAAGAATTCTGTGACAACATAGAAGAGGAGTGAAACTAATATTTTACTAAAAGGAGAGAACACGAAGGCCTATTGGAATTTGACATCCTTCATCAGGTTAGATTACTTCTGATTTTGCACCGAATCAAAGTTTGGTATAATGAATATGTTGGCAGATCAAAACCCAGTTGTCCTAAATTATAAAGTTTGGGACTATGACGACGTGGTGGGTCTTAGGTCCAGAAAAACCAGCCTTAAATCCATCCCATTACCATCCCAACATACTTATAAAAATATGTATAAGCTGTATTGATTGTAATGGCACGTTTTAATCACCCAACAACGAACAAACCTACAGAACACTAAAACTTCAGCTGGCTGCCAAAATATATTAATTCATATTTCATTAATGTGGCTGCACATACTTCATCACTGTTTGCATAAACAAGAAAGGTCATCCTTTCAAATCCCTAGATGCAGATCGCAAGCATACGATATAGTCACACCAATTAAGACGGTTTATTTTTAACCTATGAGAAAAAAATTGCACAGCACTCCCAGAAAAATTACAGTTATTTTCATTACTCGCATAGAACACAGGGCTTTGTATTCTCAATTTCATACTACAATAAACAAGCTAACCAACCAATCAAAGTCATCATATTTCCTTTATAAATTAAAGCTGCTATAATTCTGAAAATTAACAGTATGGCCTCAATATTTTCTGGAACAGGTTATCAGATATCGAACTAGAAGGCAAAGGCTAAACGAAAATTCAATTTTATCTGCAATTGGGTCCATTTATTTCTGCACCTTCTATCCAACTTCAATCAGGGAACTAAAAGCTTCACCCACAAATAGTCGGAATAAAACCTAATAAATTCAATCATCACATCGCAACTACCAACTTACTAAAACACAAAGGCAAACAAATAATTGATAAAAAAGGGAGTAATAGAAGGAGTGAAAGCCATGAAAGGATACATACCTGTTTTTGCTTGAAGGAGTTGGACTTTGAAGCGAGATTAATCGGCGGCGACATTTCGAAAACCTCCACCTCTTTAAACCCTCTAGATGAACTCGTCCCCGGAAACACCCTTCTTTTCCTGAATTATCACCAACACGTCACACAACATATACAATCAAAATAATCTATGAAAAAAGATAACAATTTTACTTGGAATTCTGGGCGACGTATGAAGAGACGATTCTGGGCGACCCCATGAGATCGCTTCGATACAAGTATATAAAATTGAAATTAGGGCCCAACTTATACGACGAATTGATCCATTTTTTCCTTTAATAAAGAAAAGGGCTCATTTCTGTTATAAATAAAATATTTGCTAACTATTGGAGATATAAAAATTAATTGGATCAAATCTAATGTACTAAAATTTGATTTTGAGAGTTGTTTATAAGTAGCTGGGGGTGTTAAAGTGAAAATTTTATTAAGAGCATTTCAGATAATTATATTTTATTTGGTAAAGTAGATTTTTCTTTGTTAGGGAAATATAAGTGTATTTTATGTAAAGATGTTAGAAGGGTTATGGCCCGTAGGGTCGAACTGTTTAAATCGGAAAATTAAGTTTTAGGGCTAAGTTTTTTCAAGCTTGTTTATCGTGAACTGGTAAGACCTTGAATCGTTTAGCCTGAATCCTTATGCGGATGAGCCGTGTAGTGTAAGCGTCAGCCCCCAGCTCGTTTAATATTTATTTTTAATTAATTTTAATATAATTGTATGATAATTATAATTATTTATTTTTACTTTTGTACATATTTTAGATGAAATTAGTTAAAAAAAGCAACATTTAAATTAAATATAAATACAAATATTAAGTAATAACGAAGTTGAGTATTAAATAGTGTCATATCTCTTCAACTTTGCTTACTTTTTTTCAAAATTTGATTGATATGATCCCCCTTTCTTCTAATTCCAAGTTTTTTTAATCATATGTGGCTTAACAAAAATCTGCTATTCAATCTCCTAATTTTCTCCTAATCTTGCAATTTTTAATTTATATTTTAAACACTAACTAACCTTATCTAAACATATTCTCTCATCTTTCGCAGCAACTGATATTTCAAATTTCAAATCTCTATTTCTTCTATTTCAATCTTTTAACTCCCCGTATATTTCTCCTCTTTCGTAGTAACTGATATTTCAAATTTCAAATCTCTATTTCTTCTATTTTAATCTTTTTAACTCCCGTCTTTCTTCTTCTCTTGATTTCTTTCATTTCTTTATTAGTATATTTTCTAACTTCTATTTTCTCTCTCTCTCTCTCACTCACTTTCTTCATCAATTCAAAGTGTGAAATTTCTAATGATATGAATATTGTGATTCTTCAATTTTCGGTGCGTTATTCTAATGATATGGATATTTAGTTTGCAAGCGCCGTGCTTTATTTTAATTAATTAACATGTAAGTATTATATGATTGTCCATTTGTTGCTATGATTTTTAGTTTTGTAAATTTCTGAAACCAATGTTCTTGAATGTTTATGTGCATCAGTAGTTTTTTGAGTGGACGTTAATATGTGTTTTAAGATTTTAGAATTATTTCTTATTACAATTATATATTGGTTAATCTCGAGATGTTTGTTTAGTAATTATAATAATAGTATTATTTGTTTTTTTTGGTCTCTGGAAAAAAAAAAAACTGTAGTATCTGCATTAAATTTCACTTGGAAAGGGATAATATGTCATTACTTCTAATTCCAAGTTTTTTTAATCCCACTTAACAAAAATCTGCTATTCAATCTCCTAATTTTGCAATTTTTGATTTATATTTTAAACACTAACTAATCTTATCTAAACACATTATCTCCTCTTTCGCAGTAACTGATATTTCAAATTTCAAATCTCTATTTCTTCTATTTCAATCTCTTTAACTCCACGTATATTTCTCCTCTTTCGCAGTAACTAATATTTCTAATTTCAAATCTCTATTTCTTCTATTTTAATCTTTTTAACTCCCCGTATATTTTTTCATCATCTTTCTTCTTCTCTTGACTAGTTTCTTGCCCGTACAACGCACGGGCCTTTTGAAATTTTGTTTTTTGTAGTTAGAGAAATAAGTAAATACACACACATATGTAGATATATTAAAACACTCTCACAAAAAGAGAGCACGAGCAAGTCAGAAGCATGTCTCCTGGAAAATGACTAAGGAATATTAAATTAACAATGGTAAAATAAATGTCTCATTTGAGATTGATTTAAAAATTTACTGCGATGAGACAACTCACATTATAATACAAAAAACAGTAAATATAAATAGTACAAAATATAAATCAATTCCTAAAAACAATAGCAAACTTTTAAAAATAAAATAAAATGCACCTTTTGTTTAATTACAACTTACAATAATAGCTTTCTTCCACCACAATAGCTGCTGACATTACTTTTCCTTTTTCACTTAATTAGAAAAAATAAGATAAAACATCAAATATAACATTGAGAACTTTGGATGAATTCTCAAGTACACTAAATGGATCATATCCATTGCCACATAAACCAAATGCGTCCCTTTAATTTCCTACACAGAAGGATTACCTGCAAATTGCAAATCATCCTATTTTTAATAATTTTACCAACAATTGAAAGCCCAATTTGACATAATGCACAATTGCAAAATTTAAGTCCCACTTCTACGAAAATTTCCAACTCATCACAGCTCTAAAACCCTCTTCATCCATCGGTAAGAAAACAGCATAATACACAAATTTTGATTGTTCTTCCTCATCATTTCCTCGAACAAATTGAGAAATGCAGGGTACCTCCACCTCTAAAAACTGAGTCTCACCAATGTATATCCTAGCAATACATTCCCATCCACTGAGTCGTCTACCATAATTTGAATCGACAAAGACATAAAATTCTCAATCCCCTACAAATTTAAAAGCCTTCGGAAACCGGTTCCATCGCGAACAACGCACAACCCGCTATAACTAAACCAAAAATTTATTCTGCTATCTATGAAGAATTCGGGATTCAAAATTAGAAAAAACTTTTTTTTTTCCCATCAGGAAAGATCACGCGACTACCACGCTGATCAGAATTGACACCAATAAAAGTGCTGGTAGAGCCATTCGATGGTGTTAGGAAAATATAGTCATGAATATCAGTGAGAATGCAGTTTCCACACACTCAGCTCTCCATTAGTAAAACTAATGCATCAATACTTTAATTACCCTTAACTGTATAAAACTTTTTGAGCATTGTTGCATAACTAAAGGATAAAGCAGATGCTTTAATCTGTACATCTTAAGAGAAGAACAAAACTCATTAATATTTCAATAAACGCTCTCACTTGATAAAGAATAGATTCTGCACCTTCAAAAACCACCTCTAGCCATAATATTTTGCCCATTGGTGGAACTCTAGTTAAATCATACATTTGGCACTTGAATAAATAGGGTATATGGTTAGTGTCTTCTTTCACATTGGAGAACAACTCTTTTTGCCCCTTTACACCAACTGCAATATTCTCAAGCATGATTAGTTGCAGTAAGTAGGTTTTATACCGTGGAACACTTTTCAAATAAAGCGGCTAAGAAACATATGTTTGTTTTCAACAGATTGAGGTTGTGAAATCTCTATGTTGATTAACAAATTTCAGCACTCTAATATGACCAATTTGCCTATCAAGGTATATGCTGATCAATCGTGTTCGTGGTGATATGAACAACTTTATAACATTACAAATTCTACGACATAAATATGATGACTAAGCATCAACTTCTGTTAGAAACTTCTAAATCTAGATTAGGTTTCCATGATCTGTTTCATTATTCTAGAGGCTTCAATCAAGGTCATCTATTTTTGGTGTTTTTCATGAGAAAAATTGATTGTAAGATCTGTATTTTAGCAGACATCCACTTAAAACAACCAACTGTTCCACATCATTTATATCGGCAAATAATTCATATATTTACTTTACACCTTTGTGAACATTGATTATCATTGCAATACTTTTTATTAGTATCAGATATCTACAAATTTAATATAAATGCAATAAGTGTCCTTTAGATTTTTAAAGAAAGAAAATTACCATAGCCTCTGATCTCTTTCTAGCAGCCGCCAAATCTTTAATCTACTTCACCATATGAAAATACTTTTAGATGATAATTCTCTATCTCCACTTGACCTACATGATCAATCTTGCACTTCGAGCATCAGACGTAAACAGTTGATTCAATTTCTAAAAAGAGAGATTTTTCAGTTGGTCTCCTCATTCCGTCATTCTCAAATCATTATACCATAAAATCCTGAAAAAGAAAGGTATCTCATGTCCTAAAATTCACTAAACAATTAAAAAAATATACTCCCTCCGCAGTTGACTTTTAGACGCGTTTTTGCGAGCGAGTTTTGTATTAGTAATTGAAATGATAAAGTGACTTTAAGGAGGGGTATGATAGATAAGGTGTCCATCTATCATACCCCTCCTTAAAAGTCACTTTTATCATTTCAATTACTAATACAAAACTCGCTCGCAAAAACCCGTCTAAAAGTCTAACTATGAAAACTAAATTGATTCTGTCGGTAGGCGGTTGAATATTAACAGGATCCGCATTCGATTTTTTTTTCCTGAAAGATCGTTTGAGAAAACTGAAACTTTACAGTTTACACATCCACAATAAATAATTCAAATAATGAAAATGAAATATGTTATGCACTCTCCCTCCTGCTTTAGAAGATTTAGAGCCACAATGACAGGAAACCGAAAGACCAATCGTGAGGGTGACCATTGGCATTTAGCCATTTAGTGAAAGAAAATAGGTTAAAAATCGCATGGATTCATCTGTTCCACAATACCCTATTCCACTCCTGTTCCACGTCATATTTTAATTATTTAAAATTTTAAAAAAATATATAAATTTTCTTTTTCAATTTTTCTTTTTCCATTTTTTTCTGTTACTCGATCCGGACTTAACCCGACTCAAGTGGTTCATGGTTCACCCAAGCCCGAATAGTTCATAATTTAGGGTTTAGAATTCTTAATTAAGGGTATAGATTTTAAAATTTTAAATAAGTAAATCATGGAACAGGTGTCAATTTAAGGAGATGTGGAATAAGAATGAAATATGGTATTGTGGCACATAGGAATCCAAGCGGTTGAAAACTAATTAAAAAATTTACAGAAAAAATTATTTAAAGATTAGAGAGATGACATGTGGCAGCACGGTAGATGCGACACTTGACGGCATTTTGAAGGTGCAATCCTCCTATTATAAAATAAGATTTCTCTCATTTTTTTATTAGTATATTTTCTAACTTATATTTTTTCTCTCTCTCTCACTCACTTTCTTCATCAATTCAAAGTAATGTGAAATTTCTAATGATATGAATATTGTGATTGTTCAATTTTCGGTGTGTTATTCTAATGATATGGATATTTAGTTTGCCAGCGCTGTGCTTTATTTTAATTAATTAACATGTAAGTATTATATGATTGTCCATTTGTTGCTATGATTTTTAGTTTTGTAAATTTCTGAAACCAATGTTCTTTAATGTTTATGTGCATCGGTAGTTTTTTGAGTGAGCGTTAATATGTGTTTTAAGATTTTAGAATTATTTCTTATTACAATTATATATTGGTTAATCTCGAGATGTTTGTTTAGTAATTATAATAATAGTATTATTTGTTTTGTTTTGGTCTCTGGAAAAAAAAACTGCAGTATCTGCCATTAAATTTCACTTGAAAAGGGATAATATGTCATTATTTATTATGTTTTTTTTATTTGTCAAATTATATCATGTTAAAAAAAAAACTGAATCTTTTATTAAAATTATGTGGATTAAAATATTTTAAAGGGGTAGATATAAAACCCCTACAAATCTAAACGTAGTTATCATTAAATATACTATACTAAAAGATTTGTTTTATTTTTTTACGAAAATATAGGATTTTTTTATCTTAACTTCTTTTTTCTTCAAACTTTCAAAAAATACACTTTAAACATAATAATTTATTATCCCACATATTTCTCAACCAAAAATCCATCCGTCAGTGTCGTGTTATTTGAATTTTTTAATTCGGTTGTTTCGATTTTTTTTTTAAATCCAATAACAAAATCAATAATGTATATTACATGTTCCTAAAAATAATATTTAAAATAATTAAAATATTTATTAAATAATACACAAAAGTAATCAAATTCATTGAGAACACACTCAAGGGAAGCAAACAAATTGTTCTTTAATACATAAATTTATTCATTAGTCTTAAGCTATCATAACTGTAAAAAGAAAACTTGTTTGAAGTTATAATCAGTTTATTCACTATTTAAAATCAGTTAATATATGTATTATCCTATTCACATATAATTTTGTTAATATATCAGTTCTTCAATTATAATGGATTAGAAGTTAGAACACAATTGAAATACAATTAATTCTCTTTGATTTCTATAAAATAATTCCCAATTTTATATATATATATATATATATATATATATATATATTGTAGAAAGACATTGTAAAAATAAAAATTGTAAAAAGAGTCTTAGTTATTGTTTATAATTATGATTTCATTAGACAAATCCAGAAAGAAATTATTCAAGGAAATCTCATAAACCAAAATTCATGTCAAATAAAAATATCAATTCAAATAAAATAAATTGGATTTAGAAATTCAATTCGATTAATCCAATGTTACTAAAATAACGCAAAATCCAATTTTAAAATGAGAACATTAATGATCAGATTCAAACAACCATCTGAATTTAGCTTCAATCTAAAATTTAAAAGGCATGACATTCAAATATCTAGATCCAAAAATTTTGAACCAACCAAAGCTTATTTTGGAGTCGGCTTCTACCAATAAAGACCATAAATCTTTCAGCGCAATTTGAAACTTGCAAACATCAACAATAAAGAAGACAACGTAAAAAACACAATTGAAACTGAATTAAAAAAACCTTGTGAATAAATTCAAATAATTTCAACCCAACTTAATTCATCATAAATCTACTTTGATAGTTTACATTTGACAGTGGTATATACCAATAATCAGTATATATGATTACAAATGCATAATCACGGTCCTTGATAATAGGACACGTTGTTTGACCATTTTAGTATGGAAAACAATCTCTCTTTCTTCTATTTCTCAATCCTTTTAATCTCACGTGTCGCTCCAATCTTCCACTATTCATCATTTCTCCACTTCTCATTAATTCACAACTTTTTTTTAAAGTAATAGTTTTAAATCTCTCCACTACTCACCGTTTTTCCACTATCCATTAATCCATAATTTTCATTTTATTTTAATTTTTAAAATTTAAATTTTAAAATTTGAAAACTTGTTAAGTTACCCATTTTTTCCCTCCGTCCAGGACTTCCTCCTCATTTATGTACTTACCGCATTCCACCGTCAAGTGCTACAGCGATTCATCTTCGGCAATTGCTGTTTCCCGAATTGCGTTGCTTCGATTCTAATATTATAAAAAAAATTGCTATTAGTTAGGAAAATAATATTCACGCCTCAAAAATAAAGAAAACATCGAAATAGCAATTGATTACCGTGGAGTGCGATCAAAGAATCTGCAAATATTAATATTGTTGCAGATTAACAGATCAATAATAGAAGAAAATAAAAATAAATTGCAAATCAAAATAATATGTATATATAAATTATATAAATTAACTACAAAAAAAACTATGTTTAGATCTAATCCAGCGGACCACCATGGGTGGAAAAAAAAATTATTGTGGGGATGAAAATTGGGAATACATTAATTCCTGTGAAGAAACTTATAGGTTTCTAAGAGAGAAAAAAAAATGAGAAAAGCGGAGGGTGAGAAAAAACGGTTAAAATAGTGATAAAATATGGACTTTTAAGATATAAATAAAGAATAAAAAATGCATAGAAATAAGAATATGGGGAAGTTAAGATAAAGATGGGAACGGTTAAGATATATGTAACAATTAAAAAAAATATAGAATAATAAGAAAATTAGAATTTGAAATAAGAGAGATTTAGAAGTGCCACATAGGATGAAAAAGACCGTCAATTAGAGAGATGTATTAAGATTTTATTTTGTTCAGTTTGATTGAATTAAGTTGGTGTGTTCTGATTTAGAACTAGATTTGTTTTTTCTTAAAAAAATTAAGTCTGCCCATCCAATCACCTTCATTTTTTTTAATTCAGAAATAATCTTAATGCTGGATTAACATGAAATGATAGAATTTGATTATTTTTTAAATTATTGATGTTTCATTTACTTTTATCATTACAACCCAATAAAACGTATGTGTGTTTACCTAACTTGCAATCTAGATTAATGTAAATATTTAATTTGCAAAAGAAAATTAAAATTTTATACATTTTTATCCTAAATATTTATTTTGCATAAGAAAATTAATTTTTATATTTTTTTTGAAAATACCGTTAAATATAACAATTAAAATAATTAGTGACAATTTAGATTCATATATAAATTATGCACTGTTATATTTGCGAAATATTTTTTTCATCTTCCTCTCAACTTATAATCTTCTTTTATTTTTAAATTATGATTGCAATTTAAATCTAATATACATAATTTATTAAATTTCTTTTACATACTTTACTTATCAAACCTTATATACATTTTCCCTTACAAAGAAATTTACGTACAATACACAATATTATGTTAATTTAACTGAATTAAATACATATTTAAATAATTTAACTTTAAAAATAATATAACAATATTTTTCACTCGGCCCGCGTGATACGCGGGAATATGTACTAGTTGAATATAATTAGCAACACATTTATTATATTAATATACCCTCTTTAGTTTTTATGTTGAATTTAAATTACACCATATTTTATCAAAAAAAATTTAATTTAATTTGAATTTATTTTTTTAAGTTTTTATTTTATAGCACGTTAGTTGTACGTTTAGCCCGCGAACCGCTAGGGATAGGGTTAAGTACTAGCTATTAGCGACCCGTTTATCGTGAACCAGTAAGGTCCTGAACCGTTTAGACTCGCGGCCTTTTAGGGTTGACCCATTAGGGTTAGGACCAGCCCGTTAAACATCTCTAATTTTATGTGAGGCCCACAGTGTTATGTGTGGTAAATAAAAAATGTTTAAAGGGCGTGAGTTAGAATGTGTATGATAATTTTATGTTACTTATGGAAAGGGAAAATATGTATGGGCGGACCAAAATAAAAAATATCTAATTGAGTATATGACGAAGGGAGTAAGTTTTATTTATGCACCAGGTGCACCAATAATTAATTTAATCAAGTCCAATATACTAAAATGTGATTATGAATAAGTTTTATGTGCACCATGTGCACTAACAATTAATATTGTTCAGAGAGTAGCACACAGGTGAATTAGGTCTATGCATAAACTTTATCACTATTATACTAAAAAAACTATCACGGTTATGCACAAAAATTATCAATGTTTAAAAAATATTTTTATTTTTTAAACTGTGATAAATTTTGTGCATAACGGTGATAATGCTTTTACATAATAGTGATATTAAAAAAATACAGTTCAACGTGAACATAGGTTCACACAAGTTTTTGTCTTGTTAAAAAAAATCAATATTATGTGTGAAAATAACTAATAATGTTCAATGAGGATAGCTAATAATGTTCAGTGAAAATAATTAATATTGTTTAGTCAAATCAAATGATATCGTGAAGAATGCAAATTAATGCATTGTGCACGTGGTGCAAAGAAAATTTGATGGAAGATTCTAGATAATGATGGAATGAATACGTAAAAGTTATACAAAATTATATTTCCTTTGTATGGAATCTATATAATCAAAGTTTAATTGACATAGAATAGAGATTGAAATTAATTTAATTAAATAATTAACACAAAAACTCAATGAAAATTTCATCAGTGAAAATTGCTATACTTGACCCGTGTTAAGATCCGAATACACTATCCATCAAAAAATTTTAAACTCGTGATTAAGACGTTGAAATTTTTAGAAATTCCCAAATCATTTCTACCCTTCACCGAATTAGATGTCTCGTCCAGAAATTTCACCGCCGCAAATTATCAATTGGCGTCGCTGTTCACACACAGGTCTGTATCCAATCCATGATCTCCAACAGAGGAGGCGATGAAAAGATGGCGAGTATGCCATCGAAAAACTCATAAAGAATCATCGTCGATTGTTTTATCTTGCATTCACGGCGGTGCAAATTCTTTCATACGTGGATTATATTACATTATTTGACGACGATGCAATCCAACTCTAATCTGTATCGAGGAAGTTGAGTTTATTTTTGCTATTTTGACCACCAGATTTACAGGTAATGACTTTTTGTACTTTTCAATTACGCTGATTATTCTTATATCCTTTTTAAATCTAAATTCTTTCATGGATTTCTTGTCTACATTAGGGGCTTTATTATGTTTCATGAAATATTGTGGTTTTTTGCCTTTTATGACATGTTTGTTTTCGAAAATGTGGGATGCCCGCTCTATATCAGAAGTTACAATGCATTACCTTGGAGAAGGAATCAACATCCATGATTTGAATGAAATTCGATTTAACAAAATATTTCTAATGTGTAATACTGCAAATTTTATGGTAATAGTGTTATTAAAGTTAATGTGTTCGATATAATGCCTAGCTCAGCTGGTGGAACTATCGATTGACAAATGAAGAGAAATGTTGTAGATGATGGCGAGATTCTCAATTTTATTGATACCCTCGGTACTCTATTATATAATTTATTTTATTTTGATAAGGTATACTTGTTCAATTATTGACCATCGGAAGCTTAAAGCAAGTTTTTGGTGGCAATATTGGTGATTATATGTTGTGGTTTAAAGGGAAGCCTCCAAAAGTGCACCACAATTTTATATTGGGGTATTGTTAAGTGACTTCTTCATTATCTAAATGGTACCTGATATATGGGCATTACACTTCATCGTAACTTGACTCACCCTTATCTCTTCACGGCTTCCTTGATGTTGATTAAGCTTGTGATGGCAACACCTCAACGGGGTATACATTGTTTTTCTTAGAGCAAATCACATAAAATGGAGTTCTTACAAGTTTTTGCTCGCTCTTCCACGGTAGCTGGGTATCGCTCCATTGCTGTTGGTGCTCATGAGCATCAATGGGCAAGCTCTATCTTGGACGAACTTCACATTCCACTTTCCTCTGTACCTGTCATCTACAATGACAATATTGGGGTTATTGTTTAGATCCGATTTTCAAATCTCAAATGAAACACATTACCATCGACTATCACTTTATTCGAGACTTCGTCAAACTTCCCAGCTCCGAGTTTCACATATCTCGTCTGCAGATCAACTTGTTTATGCCCATACCAAGCCTCTTACTCGAACTTGACTGTCACTTATTATGCACAAGATTGGTGTCACTGATAGTGCTCCATCTTGAAGGGACCTATTAGGAGTATTGTACATTACTTATGTTATATAGTTTTGTGTGTATCCCACATTGCTTATCTTGATCAAAGTGTCACTTATACTTGTATAAATATCTCATCAACGTGTGAATAAATTATCTTTCCAAAAATTCTCTTTACATATTTCTTCAAAACTTAAAAGAATTTGGAAATTTGAAAGCATTTTGTTGGTCCCGGTGTAAACGAGTCTTACACGTGTTCAGTGATTTTAAAACTTTTTCTTACTGAGGTCAGCTTGGGTCAGATAATCCTGAAGATTAGGTTCTCGAGAAGCACAGATCGCTCGAGTCAAAGTCTCTTTGAGGCAGTGATGATCTGGAATGAAAAAACTTTTTCCAGATACCTCGAGATAATCCCGATTTGCTGAATCTCGAGTGTCGAGAGATCCTGAGTTGCTTGGATCGATAACTAGCTTCTTGAATCCTCGGATGAGAGTTCGGTTTGATAACTATCTGTTCTGGAACAATTTACTCGAAGCGTCTTGAATGGTTGGCCCTTAGATTATACTCGTTTTAAGCTTTTGATTTGAAAAACCTTCCCTTTATGAAATAGTGATTAGGCTGTGATTCACTTATGCAACTTCGATACGTGGATTGATTCCAACCGAATATCGGAATGAAAAGTATGCTTTCAAAATCAAGTCAATGCAACTTTTTGAGTTAAAGCACAGAGATAAGGAAAGAAATAAAGAACACGGCGCTTATAGTGGTTGAAGAGACTCAAGCTCCTACATCCACAGTTAGTCATTTCTCTCTCTCGACTCTTCAGAGAAATTCACTATCAACTTCGAGCTTCGACTACCTCGTAGTTTACTTACTCCTTTCAACTCTACCGAGTTTTCGACTACTCCACGTAGTTTACTTACTCAACCCGACCTTGAGTTTTCTGACTACCTCCGTAGTTTACTTACTCAATCACACACAAGCTTTCAGACTACCCCTGTAGTTTACTTACTCTTTACAACTCTACTCACCAACAAAACACACTCCAACTACCTTCTCAAGGGTTTGGGGTTTCTCGGTTGGTTTCCAACTAGGATGAGATATCCTTTACAATGAAGCACAATGCAAAGGGTTAGGATATCTCGACTAAGCTTTGGATAAATCTTATCAATCTAGGCTTAGTAAAGTGAGCTCTCTTCAATATAGAAGCACTTGGGAAATTCAAGGTATTTCGAGTGCTTTAACTTTTGCAAGAATAAGTTTGAGCTCTTGAGTTGCGTATAAATTTCCCGTAACCTTACAAAGTAGAGGGTCACCAGTATTTATAGGCATACACCAAGGTCACTCTTGAAAACTATCCGTTGGAGAGATAGCTTCGTGAGTTCCCTCTTATGGTGTGTGAGAAACGACTATATTTAGGGTTTGAAACTCCCTAACATTTTTTAGGCAATAGCCTTTCATGTAGCCGGTCTTCACTTTTTGCGATGCGGAATTTTTTGACATCCGACATCTTTTTTCAGCGGCTTGTCTTTGTCGATTGTCGATGATGGTACAGTGTCGTCTTCCTCTTTTTGACTTTTGTCTTCAGTTAAAGGTAGACACCTTCAACGGCTCTTTTGGTTACAAACTCTGAGTTTGATATAACCTTAACAACACTTCTGACTTCCTTTTGTCTGCATTTGAATGTCTTGGCAATATCTAACTTTCTAAGGCATCGCGTTTTCTCGAGATTGCATCCTTGACTTTTGAAAACAATGATAGATATATTGGTTGCCTCGGAACATTGGGTTCATCTTGAGCTTCAGTACATTCGATTTTGAGTCTTGATCGTTTTAATTCTTTGCTTTTTTAAGTATTCTTGATCTTGATTTCTCGGTCTTGATCTTGCGTCTTGAGTCTTATCGAGTCTTGAGTCTTCGAGTCTTGAGGGTCTTGAGTCTTGATTTATCTTGGCCCGATATCTTGAGTCTTCATCTTGAGTTTTCGAGTTCTCGATTTCATCTTGAGTCTTGAGAACTTGATTTTTCATCTATGAAACTTGATTTTTCTTGAAACATATCTTGAGTTCTTGAGTCTTGAGAACCTATCTGAACTATATCTGGCGACTATACATTTTGCGAGATAACATCCTGAATACTCTAAAACCGAATCGACTCAATTATCAAGATCATTACGAACATGTCATACTCGAGGGGTTTTGGGATCTTAATCAAAATCATATAATCTTTTATTAAATTCATCTCCCAACAATTTTTTTTGATGCCAAAACCTATCTTGTTTACAAACAAAATAACCTATACTCGTGTTTCAGGTTTATTCTATTACAAGATTGGTTCTTGAACAGAGAATCTCCCAACAATTTCTTTAAGAAGGGAATCTCTTTAAATCATTCAACAGATTTCTTCAGTAATGAATCTTTCTTAAATAGATCATTACCAAATACTTAAGCAATTTCTCCCATATCATCATACAATCGGTCAGAGACATTCATTCAAAGATATCAAAATAAAGACATGTAAATAAGATAATGAGATATTATCTTTTGAGCAAAATGATAAATCTTCATTGATGATAAGTATACCATTACAAATTACAATGCGATTTTTATCAACAAAATCAAAAAGACAAAATTTAAAGATTACAGAATCTTCTTCGAGTTCTTGATCTTGATTCGACTTTTTCAGTTTTGCTTCATTTTCCACTTCATCATTTGGCACCTCCGGGTTGAACATTTCGAAAAATCTTTTCTTGACTCATTCCTCTCCTTGATGATGTCCGGATATTTCCTCGTTAATCCTAATGACCAAAGATATCTTGAGCAATTTCTTTGCGTAATGGTTTTCATTTACCAAGCCATTACCAAGTCTTGGAGGAGAATAGGAATATGGACCATTGGGGCTTCTTATCGTACTCCACCTTCATCCGCAAGGTTAATCCAAACCTTGGAGATACTTTGGATAGAAGGTTAGAAGATATTCAATGAAAGCTTTGTTACGATCCGAGCCTCCCCTCTCCATTCCCCGAGAACATCGTAATTGAACGGAAGGTTCTCTTCACTTCTTCCCACATGTCGTTGAGTTTAATGGGCATCCATTTATCAACGATGGGGGCCAAAGCTTTCGATGTTCCTTCCTCTTGCTCAACCCCTAAACTTCCCGAAGTCACTCCTTCGCTTCTTCGTCTATCTTTTTTCGATCACAGACGCGCTCCCGAGACCGGCAAAGCTTGAACTTTGCCAATGATGTCTGTTTTCTTCTTGGCTTGTTCTTTTTGGAGTGTCTTCAGAGCATCTCCGGTGTTGAAGGCTTTCTTCCGAGGTTGAGACTGATGTTCGATTCTTACGTCATCTTCATCATCCGAGGAATCGATTCTTTCTCTGGATTGGCTTAGAAGCCTTAGCACGCTTTGCTTAAAGTTGAACAACGCCCCAAGGCTTTCCTCTTCATAGCGATTCAAAAGACCACTGGCTTGTTCCAACCTTAGTTCTAGCTTTTCGGTTTCTCTCTTGCAACCTCAAGCATGGTTTGCTCGGAAACTTCGAGTGTAGATGGGCTTCTCCACTTGAGCAAATTTCAATTTATCAAGTAATTTTCAACTTCTTTTAAGGCTTTGGCTAGATTGTACATTTCAAACCTCTTTTTTCGAGCCTTCTTCTCCAAAGCACGTGCCATGAACTTCCCGAGGTCTTCACCTTCCTTTTTCCCCTTCCCGGCACCGTAATTTGGAAGAAGTCCGGAGAGAGTTGTGTCCATGTGATATTTGCTCTTTGCTCACACATCGGATCTCTCCCGCTAACTCGATCTTGCTCATCTTCCATTCTCCGATGTGGTTCTTAGCCACGTAAAATTCTTCGATATGTGGGCAACCGCCGGAGAGTGCATTTTTAAGCATCTCTGTCATCTTGGTCATGAGCAGACCGAGCTCATTTCCTCAACAGCCAGATCGGTCGATCAAGACCTCATTTTTCTCCGCTAGTTTCACCTCTAGAAATTGATCGATTCCCGGTGCTTCGTTTTATTTCAAAGACTTTAACTCTGCGTTGACTCCCTCAAAGGTTTGTCTTTTCATTCAAATTTTTCTTCCATGGAGGTCATCCGAGTGGTCGAGTGTTTTGTATCCGGCACGATTCAAGAATGGCTAAGTCCTTCCATTGTCCGAGCTTGATTGGCCAACGTTTCCATCCATCGAGCAATTTTGATCGCCATTGGCTCAATCTTCTCAAGTTTCTCCATTACGGGGAGTGAGATCAATCTCGGGAACTTTTTCGCACCTTCTATCTTTGTTTGATCATCTGAGCTTCAACTTCATCCCGAGCTCCGATCTCCATTTGAGCCTCGATCCATTTTATCGGACAATTGAGAATTAAAGATAGTACTTTTCATTAACTTTGGCATAATTGTTAATAGTGTCAAAAGGTACACGAAGAGTGCTAGCTTCGATCGAGGTTGATCGAGAATGAAGTCTCTTTTTCCATTTGAGATCGATCCTCAAGATCTCCTGTTGGTCCCCATCTCCATCTTTGGATTTGTCTCCACCGCTCGGGGCACCAACTTGATTGGTTTTTCTTCAGCTAGCTTCCTCGAACGGCTCATCAAAATCGAATTTTTCATCACGAGCTTTGTCAACCCGAACCAGAAGTCGGTCCAGAAAGAGGACTTGTCTCCTCATTCTCGATCTTCCCCCCTGGGGAACCTCATCTTCGAATCTTTTTATCCGTTTGACAATGTCAAGCATCTCATTATGTTGGGAAGAGTCCGATTGAGGATATACCTTGTCGTAATGTCTGAAGAAAACATCTTGGATTTGATCGGGGTGAATCGAGTTTATCTTTGAGGCTCGGGAGTCTTTCATCCTCGATCAGAGATGAACCGTTTTTCTTGCTCTCCTTT